>BSBK01005730.1:5000-77500 GCA_027943335.1 Chamaecyparis obtusa
GACATTAAGTCATTGATATGGAGTCCCTTCCAAGATGAGGTATTGATAGGATTGGCCCTAGCTATATTGTTTCTAATAAGCACCTTCCAAGGCTCATACCCTAGAGTAGTCGTGGCAATCCACTTGACTCCAAGAGTAAGACCTTGAGTTCTAAGGTATTTTAACCACATCCCCCACTCTCCTTTCCCATAGTGCACGAGTGTTTCTTCATAACATGTCTTTTTTCCCCTTTCCATCTAAACACAAGAAATATCTAATCTTTTTCTAGATGTAATTCAATTAGGCATGATTAAACAACCAAGATGGGGTATAATTGATGGTGTAAGAGGAAAGTATATTTTGGCATACTTGGAATCTCCCTACCAGAGAGAGATAATTTGTGTTCCATTTGCTGAATTTTCTCTCAATTGTTTCCTTAATCTAGTTCCACATTTCTCCCAATTTGGGATTTATTGACTAAAATGGGATACCCCCGTATTTTACTTGATTAGGGCCTCCCCATGTGAGTTCAAAATTGTTCCACCGACTAGGAGGTTGATCTATCAAACCTAGCATAATTGATTTAGGTAGTGAAACCTTGCTTCCCAAGGTTGAACAAAATAAGTCCAGCTTGTTCATTAGGTTGTAGACATTGTCCTCAACAAGTTCAATGGTGATTGTAGTGTCATCAACAAATTGTACATAATATATATCCTCCCCATTAGGAAGCTCTAGACCATTAACTCTTGGGGATAGAGAATTGTCCCTAAGTATATAGTATAGAGCATCAACAACCATGACAAATAATACTAGTGGCAATGTGAAACCTTTCCTTATTGACCTAAAAAGCTCAAAAGCTTTAGATCTCACTCCATTCACCTCCACCCTTGTATTAGCATCATTTAAGAGAGTTAGGACCTTTTGACAAAAAAAGTTAGGAAATCACAAACTCATGAGCATCATAAAAATAAACTTTCATTCAATTATGTCATATGCTTTTTCATAGTCCAGGAGTAGCATGCATGCCTGCTTCTTAGAGTCCCTAGCCCATTCTTTAGCCTCCCAAAAAGCGATTAGATTCTCTAAGATATACATGCCTTTCTCAAAACTAGTATGGGTAGGGTTGATGACATGAGGAAGAGCATTATCCAACCTTAATGTTTGGATCTTAGCCAGTATTTTGTAAGATACATTCAATAGTGTATTAGGCCTCCAATTTTTCATCAATTTTTTTATCTCCTTCCTTGGGGATGAGTTTGATGATCCTGGAGTTGATGTCTGCCCCAAGAGACATGTTATAAATGGATTTTGTATAAACCTAGAGGAGTTCATTGCCAATCCAACTTATATTATTTTTATAAAACTCCACTGGGATTCCATCCAGCCCAGGAGCATTTTCATTACTCAAATTTTGAATAGCATTATTGATTTCATGCATAGTTATAGATTTTTCAAGCATAGCTACCTCATCAATAGAAACCTTTTCAGGAATAATATCATTGATTTTTTTCCTAGCATTTTCCATATCCTGACCAACATCTTCATAAGTGAATATTTTCTTATAATAATTTACAAAGGTCTAAAGTATTTCATCTTGAGCGTTCAAATCTTTCCCTTCTTCTTAGATAGATTCAATCCTCTCTTTAGCCTCTTTAGATTTGAGGATCTTAAAGAAGTATCTAGAGCTCTTATCCCCATGGTTGATCCACTTAAGTTTGGCTCTAGTTTTGGCACCTTGAATCTTGAAATGTTGTAACCTCTTGAGGGAGTCTCTAGATTGGGCCACAGACTCTTTAGCATCAATATTGGTCAGGTTACTCTGTAGGCACTCTTCAGCTTTATATAGGTTATTTTGGAATTCAGATTCCAATCTTCTCCTATCTTTGGCTTTCTTTTTGCCCACTACCTAAAAAAGGGTTTTCCAACTATTAATGGTTTGGGACCATCTCTCAATAGGAGTATAGAGCTTCACAACCAATTTATTAAACCATCTAATAACATTAATGATAGTAATAATATCCTCATCTTTTAGCAAAGTAGTATTCAAAGAAAATCCATCTCTCCCCCCTTCGCCAAATAATCCTTACCAATTTGAAAATATCAGTAATAAAAGGGTGGTGATCTAATATGGAGTAAGGAATGACATTAACACTAACACCCCTATCATCTTTCCTAAAACTAAACACATCCCTATTAACATAAAAAAATTCAAGTTTGCAAAATATTCTCTTATTTCCATTTTGAAAATTGGACCAAGTATGTCAAATGCCTTTGTAACTAGACTTGCAACTTGCCAAGGGATCAAAAAGTTTATCCTTATTAATAATCTTGTACCAAAATAATTTTTCACACCTCTTCCATTCAATATTATTTTGCCCAGTCTTGTCTTGAAGAGACTCAATCATGTTAAAGTCACCTCCAATGATCCATGGAATGTTATCTAGTTGAAACATCCATTTCCACAAATCAATCCTATCTCTATGATCATTAGCAGCATTAACATTACAAATACCTATCTCTTTATCGTAAGTTTTAAGAGTGATCCAAACCAGCCTATGACAAGAGGAACAACCCCAATTTAAAATGTATTTGGTCCATTTAGGCCCTACTAAAATAGAATCCCCTCCCTTACCTTTCTGGTGAGAAGTAGTGAATGTTCTAGCATCTTTCCATATACATTTCAAGCTAATGTCCAGAGAACCTAACCACCTTAACCTCTTGGAATATTAGTATGTCTATCTCTTTATTCATCATGATAAATATTTAATAATGTGTTTTCTATCAGGTGACTCAAGTCCTCTAACATTCCAAGAGGCACATTTAAAGTCCATGATCATAGTTATGAGTTTGTTTCCATGGGAACCTTAAAGCTCTTGTAGAAGCTTGGGAGTTACTTCCTAGGATGCTTAGGTTCTCTATTGTTATTGGAGGATCCTACAAGATTTCCTCTTTTCTTCTTAGCTCTGATCTTAGAACCATTTATGGTGTTGTCTAGAGTTTCCTTAACTTTATCTTCCTTATAGTTCTTAACTCTCCTCTTCTTTTTCAGAGCCTTGAAACCAAATATTTTAGGCTTCTCCTGGATGGCCTTATATGGAACAATGGCTTTATCATTGATCTCACCTTCCTCCAAATTCTCTTCACCAAAGGCCTGTCAAGGGATATCATTACCCCCAATCTCATGAATCTAGATGGTACCATGGGTGGGAGTGACAATAGTGGGGGTCAAAGGTAGGTGAGGCTTAAGGCTAGATAGGGGAGGGGGCGGGGGGGGGGGGGGGTGGTGGAACAAGGATGACAACTAGATCAAAGTCTGAGAGTCTTTCTACTTTTCCCTACACCTCTTGAAGGGCATCCAATCCATTAGGTGATGCCAAAGCATCAAAAAAACTATCAACCTTATCAACCCAACCCACAATCCTCTCCATAGACTCATCAACCTTTGGGGAACTACCACCCATGATATCATTCACATCCATAGGGGAGGGGGGACGGACAATCATCTCAAATGGATCCTAAATCAAGGAGGAACGAGGGGGGAAGGAAGAACCTCCATTTCTAGAAGAAAGATTGCTTCTAAATTTAGGATTTTAGATCCTTCAAATCTTATTAAGAACAAGTTTCCAAGCATTTTGAGTTCCATGTTTAGGCCGAGGAGGTGAGGGCTCCAGACCAAAGGTGAAGGAATTAACATCTAGTAGATTCTGCAAGTTGGGAAGACACTTAGAGGCATCATTCTCAGTCTGAATTACCTTTTTAGAAAAGGTCATATTAAGCTAGTCTAATTTATCACATATGCCTTATGGACTGTCAACAGGAACAACATTAGACATAGAACAAGAGGAAACATTGTTTAAGCTAGTAATAGGATTTTATTTGGCCTAATACTTCTTATTAATGAATTTGGTTATGGTCCTCAGAAGATTTAGGGGTGGGAATGAGTTTTTTTTTTAAATTAATGGGCAAGAGTTCCTCATATGGCCCTCCTTCCTACATAAAAAATAAGCATTTATCCTGTTGAGAAAAGTAATAGGGATGTAGAAAATATGGTCATCCAAGTTGAAGTACTCTCTTTGGGAAGATAAAGCCCAGGGTTTATTGAAACAAGGACTCTAGCATCACTGTGTAGGAGAAGGTTGTTTGTCCTATTAACCCTAATCACATTTATGATGGTTTCTAAGGCTTGAGGAATAATATTCCACAAAAATAGTGGTAGATTTCCTATGGTTAACCAATGAGGGAATGATAATTCAAGAATCTCCTCTTGCATGGCCTCTCACGACCAGGAGATTGCCCTAAAATAACATGAGCCAATTTTCTAGAATTGCCTTTTAATAATTTCTCTTTAACTGTTAGGGTTTGTTAAGAAAATTAGGAATAGAGCTTTCTATAACATCCTAAAATAAGAAAAATGGAACCCTGGTTGTTTACCCCAAGTATTATGAATCATTCATTCAAAAAAATCTTAGATGGAATCTTGGTTTGATCTTGAGCAGCTAGGAAAACAACAGTATTTTTTAATCTACATTTTTCAGCATCAATGGCCATGGCCATCTATGAATTTGGCTTAATAATGAAGGCATTGATAGAGGAAACATTATCTCCACCCTATCCTATTGTTGCCTCATTGATTCCCTTCATGGGTTGCTGGTAGAAGCGGGCTTCATCTATAATAGACACAAAATCCTCCAATTTGTCTTTGAATGCCTTTTCCCTAGCTTCAACCGTTGTTGGCACCTTCAAAACTTGATTGCTTTGTTATTTGTCAAAAGTGGAAGACCCCATAATATGTGGGGTGCAATAGTGAATTAATGTTGTAGTAAATGTTGAATAGAGGATGACATTCAACCCACGAGGAAGGCCTCATCGAAAAAATCGCTCTGTGAAATTTTTAGAGCTTACTCAGTAGAATAAACTCTATTGTACCACATTCATTTTATCCGTAAATTTTTTTATTTATTTTAATTAAATTCAAACTATTTTTTTTAAAGTAATGGTACAAAGTTCTTTTAGTTTTGATTTTGTGAATTTTTCTTTAGCATGAATACTAGAGTTTGATTGAAAAAAGGAGAAAAAGGCACATCAATATTATGACATAAAAAACATATGGTTGCAACAAATCAAGTTAAAAATAAATGATTAATTACATCTTGATTAATTACACTAATCTCCATCTTGACGATTAAAACAAATGATTAATTAAAATAAATTAAGTTTTAAAAAATATATTATTACACCTTCTACTACTATTATAGATATGTCTCTCCATGAAATTAGATTTATTTTTTTCATTACATTTTATATATAATCAATATATTAATGTAATACATGTATACTAACATAGAAAAATATAATAAAATCTAGGAATGCAATATAATAGGCTAAAGAAATCAGAGATGGCTCGAAGCTCTAGGATTTACAAGTGATTCTGGGCAGGCAAAACTTTCAAAATTCATAGAGTTTTGATAGGGTTTCAAACTATGGTGGAAATTGGTATAGATTCATAGGGTCAGATATAGGGCATGTCACACAAAAAGAGGTGGCTCATTCCATAATGCAAGGTAGTCAACAATGGGATTGATCTTTGGATTTTTCATCATATGTGTTTCAAGGTAAATATAGATTCTCCAAAACCAATTGAAAACCCTTTCATTTTGTATCGAGGTGATTGAATAAGGATAAACAACCACCATTTGATATTTTCTTTAATAATCATCGACCTAAGTAAAGAGATGAATTTCATGATTGCTTCTACTCGGAAGAATCAAATGATTATAAATAAAACAAAATAGGTCCAACTAATTTGGCATCTAGAGGAGATCATCTAGTGTTTCCTGCGAGAGACCAGCCTTGGGTGGATCTCTCACATCTACATGATCTAACTACAAGTTTTATTCAAAACCCAACCAAAATTTTGTTTGAGTGGGGTGAAACAAGTAGGGCTACTTCTTCTCCTGAGAAATGTTTCATTCAAGATGAGTTATGTAGGATTCTGATTAAGGATAAAGTACAATTTCAAAATTTTGACCTAAGTAAGAAGGAGTATTCACATAAGAAAGGTCTATCTTCAAAAGGAGGACCTCTTCAGACTGTCTATTGAGCCCATCATAGGGCTCCCTTCAATCTAAATATCACAGAGAGTCGTGAAGGGCCACCTATTATAGGTCAAAAGCAGAGACCTAAACTAAAGAGATATAAAAAGAAAGGGAAAGGTAAACAATTTTAGGGATTAAAGAGAAAAAAGCCTATCCTTAAATAGGTTTGCAAATATATTGTTTCCCATAATTCCTCTCTCTTTTCCAAAGATGGACCAAAGAATATCAAATCAACAAAGGAAGCATATTTGATTCCTAAGCCTACACCAGAAGCAAACATCTCACATCTTTTTAGACAAAAAAATCCCAACAAAGAGGCTCCCCTACATGATATATCTTAGGACGGTGTGCTTCAAGTGAACATCTCTAAGGAACAACTATTCTGCCAATGCCAAGATCTTAGACACGGATCTATTATATGTAAGTTTAAGTAGTCTCCATTCCTAATCCAATTAATTCAATAATTCCTTATGGAATAGGGGTAGATAAAATTTTCTACTTAGATGCAGATACAAGGATTTCTTTTGTTCTATTTCATGGGGCATTGGAAAGATATATTGTCTTTAAGAAAAAGCCTAGTTTTTCCAAGGAGTAGGGTTCACTATGAATGCTTGGACCCCAAAATGTTTACCTAGAAAATTTGATAATAGATCCATACCCTTCGAGATATAACTTCAAGCAATGCCTCTAGAGTATAGGGAATTGCCTCTCATTGAATATTTTTCCAATAATCTTGGCTTTTTTCTTAAGCATGGCATGTTGCATTTTTTGATCCATCCAAATCGGTCAGAGTTTATTTATTATTGAATACCACAAAGAGCATTCTAGAAAATTTCCAATTCAAATCTACCAGTGGCATTTGGATTCAGCCAATTAGCATTGAGAACACAGTCAACTCTTTCTTTTATTTTCATCATCTTCAACATAATTACTCAAATTGCCTTATCTTTGATCAAACACCTGTCATGGTTAACAATATTGACGATCGAGATGGGAAAGATTGATCTAGTAATGCAGTTAGGTTGAAGACCCAACCAACGTTTACTCTTATACAAGGTACTATTTTCAGTACAAATTCTCAAGAGTTGCCTCCTCAAATTGAGATCTCTTTCAAGGGTAATTTTCTCACCCATGAAGCTCCTAAGTCTTTGCAAGAAATGGTTCCTCACAAATGACTTACACAATTGAGAACTACATTCGATAATACAAAGTTAAAACATTCTAGACGGGGCCTAAGGAAAAATATTATGCCAACCCTTCCAATTCAACTTGTTACTTTTTCACAAGATTTATTGTCTCAAGGAAGGTATCATTATAGTACTATAAAAAACTCATGCAACACTTCTTCCTTTTTAAAAATCCAACCTTCGTTTAGTTCAAACTAAATATTTTCTCCTCGCATCATATGGATATGGAACATAAAGGTAACTCACTCAAATGTGCTAACAGTATTCACAAGAGTCATTCATGCCTACAACTTCCACACTTGCTATCATACCTTATGTTTCCTCTAACAACACAGTGATAGTAGAGGATGTTCTTCACAAGATGAAAAATGAGCTACTTTACCAAATAGCTTCGAGTATGTTTGATCAAATTGAAGAGGGAGTATTTTGTAATGGGACTCCTTTCCAAAACAAAGACCTTGCTAAGTCGATTTATCAGAATCAGATTGTAGAGAAGGTACCTTTAATCACCCCAAATCAGGCTAATCTAACTAAAGGCCCTATTTTCCCTAATTCAGAACAATTTCCTAGTTATGTTAATTTGATCACCTGATTATTAACATAATTCATTAAAATCAATGAAAATCCTTAATCAAGCATTAAACCATCATCAATTGATCAAAAATATTATTAATTACATCTAGCCTAATTAAATAAATCAATCCCACTTAAATACATGGCTAAGATAATTAATTAAAACCAATTAATAAAAAGACCTAAAATGCATGTCACCTCTCAAGGGACAACAAGGACAAATGCATCCAATCAGAGGCTAAGCACATGGATCAAAGGAGGATGAATCTCAATCACTCCTCTCAAATTGAATCTCAACTATCAAATTCATTAATCTTTCTATAAAAGAGAATTTTCAAAGCTCACAAATAATATAGTTAATTACATTCATACTTGCATGTTATCATTTTGAATTCATAGCTTAAAATACATTTCAATTCATAGCTTAAATCATCTAAATTTGGTAAAGAATTAATGACATTTATTAGTTTAGCTTCATTTCTCAATTCTTAGTTAATTTGCATTTGAAGATCTCATTCTAGTAGTGTAATGTCACTGTTTACGGTCTAAATATAAAAGTAGAGTAATAGGACAATTTTTCTTAGTTTACTTGCTTTCAATTTAGTTTTAAACTAACAATATAATGTCTTATTGAGGTGTCGTGTTGCATGATAACAACTACCATGATACAAACACACATTTATGGTACCCACCGTGGGGCCAAGCCTTGGATTTATGACATTTTGAGTATTTTTTTACGTTATTTTGCAGATTTAGGGTCACATTTAGGAACCAAAGTTGCATGCAGGAAATACAATTGCATTTAGTCAAAACAGGGTCGCATCTGGTCTTTCTTGGATTACATACAATAAAGGATCACATTTATATTAAATTGGATGGCATTTAGTTTCTTTGATTATATTTAGGGAATATCAAATTGTATCTGGTTTAAGATCGCATTTGGTTTATAACAAGGTTGCATTCATGGTTTTTATTTGCAAAATTAAATTTGTTGACAACTAATGGGTGAATTTTATGGTTTTGATTAATCTTCCAGCTTAACTATTGTTTGCAAATCATTTTGATAGAGAAGACAAGAAATTAAAACTACTAATGAGTGCTTGTGTAGGTTTCCTTATAGATTCAACCAAACATTATGAATTTCTTTCTTAAATTGATAGGAATTTAAATACAATTTGAGGTCAATTTTCAACCTGATTAAAGGATTATGCTCTTTTTCCTTTAGGAAAATTAGAGACTCAAACATTAGGTTGAGATTTGAGGTCAAAGTTAGGGAAATTCATAAAATTTGCATGATGTGTTTGATAGGATAAAATGACATGGATAGGAGAGTATGTTCTTCTCCCTAGTGGAGAATCAGAATTCTAAACTCCTAAGTCGCTAATCTTGTTTACTTCATTGTTATAATATTTAGAGGGCCTTTCGGTTGAGGTAAAACACTCTCAGAAATGACCCAAGTGATGACAGGTAGAAGACAACCCTTCCACCTCACTATAATTAGGACGCTTCCTTGAGATGAAAATCTTGGAAGACTTAGTTGGTTTTGTCCATGGAATCTTAACTCGATCATTCCTTGGAAATGATTGGATTTGTGTAGAGCGGAGCTACTTAAATCTTGTTTGTGAGACTACACATGTTTGAGTACTTATATGGCTATAGGCCTCAACCTCTCTTGCAACACTATGGGAAATGATTATGAACAAATGCCCTTATTAATTCCTCTATGTTAGAAGCCTCCTTGATTATTCCTGAAAGGTTGGTAATGCGTGTGCAAGGAAAATAGTAATTCCCCTAAGAAGTTCACCATATTGAGCCCTCGTAGTCATTACTACTCAACTAATATGGCCTTTAATATCCATTGTGTGTTGTTGGATCGTCATATCCTAAGGAGTCTTTAAGTGTGTTCCTAAGTTAGTGAAGTAATATTTTCAATTCTAAACCAAGATCATAGGGCAATTAGGTCTGTTTAAGGGTCTAAAAAAATTTTCTTAATATGTTTGAATTGAAAATGAAACATAAAAATGTTAGGAATGGGAACACTGAGAGAGGGGGGGGGGGGGTGAATCAGTGTTCACTGTATTTAATCTTTTTTCTTTACTCTTGAAACTTAACTTGAATGCTTAAGTACTGAAATGAACATCAACATAAACAAGATACATAAACACAACACATAACACCAATATGGTTACGGGGAAATCCAAATAGGTAAAAACCCCAGTGGGAATTGACACCCACTAAGAATTGCACTAGTGTCTTATGATCCTTGTTAGAAGATCTGCAACCCTATTAGGAGTTGTTCTTTATAATGCTTTTAGTACAGTGACCTTGTCAAGGGTCAGACTCTTTTACAATAACCCTGTTAGGGGTGGGGACACACTGTCCTAGAGCTCACTACTCAAGTGGTGAAGGCTATAACCTTCTAATCTCAAATACACACTATATCTATTGGATGAACTGGTGTTGTGACACTGCTTGTCTGATCAGTTTCTTTAATGCGTTGATGCTTTGACCTCTTGAAAAGCTCTAATAAATTCTTACTTCTCTTCGCACACTTCTTCTCTGCTTATCTTATCTCTATTTCAACTTCCATGCTTATTACAATGGGCGCATCTCATATTTATATGTGCTACCAAAATAATTAACTAGGTCAGCCTATAACCGATTACATACAATTCTTCCAAGTGAATTGGCTCAAGCGTGTTTACAAACAAACATAATTACATGTCTACAACTTAATTACAATAGGTGCATAGTCTTTACAAAATAATAATATCATCGCTAATCAAATTACCAACAATCAGCTGCATACTCTGTTCTGTTATGGCATTCACTATCTATGCTACTTCAATTGTCTGTATCTTCACCATACTATATCTTTTGATCATGCGCTCTTAGACTTAGCATGTATACACTCTGACAAACTTATCTTCTAGGGCACATACCATAACTTTGTTGTATGCACGTGCATTGATGCTCCGATCTACTAGTGCACTATTAACTATCCAGTCTTCTATACTTAGCCAAATTCTGATCTTCTGATAATGTGCGCTGACTCCAAAACACTATATGACTTTGTTTCCATAATAAAAACACTATATTTAGTCATATACAACATTATAGTCAACTTGCCAACAATCTCCCCCTTTGACGTTGATGGCAACAAAGGAATATGGCAAAGTTACTAACTGTACCCTTATACAAAAAACTTTTTAACATACTTTATCTTATATCTCCCTTAGACTCTGTACTATACATCTTCTTTACATATAAGACTCCAAGACTCCATATTCTATACACAATACTCCCCCTTTGACATTAATGACAAAGGTGGTTCAAAAAATGTATCTCTACAAGTACTTACAAAGAAAGTACATCTGGATATGCACTTTGTAAATTGTGGATCTCTTGTTTCCAAAATGCAATTAGTGCATTGACAGTTTGGAGATGGGCGCATAAGGCATATGTCAGCTTCTCCATCTTCTCCAAATTTGTGTAAGGACCTTGATCATATGTCACCATGGTGGCATCGATCTCCTTGATGTTCTGATTAAGTACATCTAGAGAGGGCGCAAGAGCATTCCTGAGCTGTGTTTACCTTGCCCTTATCTTAGAAATCTCTTTCTTAGCTTTTTTAATCTTGTCTATCTATCCTTGGTACAAATTATTACACATGTTGACATCGGTGGAGGGATCTTCCACTGATTTCCTTACATTTTATATGATTGCTTATGCTTCTTGGATCTTCTTGTATATATCAGTAGTTAACTTATCCTAGTTCATATAGTCAGCAATAATCTTCCTGTCCTTTGTTGCAAACTCTTTCAAAGATGCTTGACCAATCTTTCATGAACTTAGGTCAAGTGCAAAGTTGCTAACCAATTCACTTAGCCTCTTCTTCATATATTTCTCTTCTGCAACTAGGGATGCAGATTCTTCCAAGCTAGAAAAATTAGTCTTGAAGTTTTAAAGAATTGTGCTTACATCATCAACTGAATGGACCTTAGAAACATTCTTGTCTGAAGGTAACAGGTTGTTCAAAATGTTGATTGATTCAACAAATAAAGGATTCCTCATCACCTATTTTTCTTTTTCTTTCTCCATGGCTAGGGCACTGATCTTAATCAGGTCTTCTTCTCCCCAAGAGTCTAAGCTAGTGGTGTCCGGTGTCAAACTTGACAATAATGATACAAAAGGTAATGGAGTGATAGGAGTGATATCCATCACTTCTTGTTTTACTTTGATTGGCATCTCAACAGATGGCTCATCTGTTTGCTCACTTTCTTTCATTTCTTCTTCTCCTTTCTCCTTTTCTGTTTCCTTTTCTTATTTTTCATTTGTTATATCCTCAATCAATACTTCTTCTTGCTAATTAGGAGTGTCACCACATATAGTCTCAACCACTTGTGTGCTTACAAAGGATTCTTCAAAATTATCCAAATCAATGTTTGTGGTTTCCATAGCAATTTCTACATTATCAATAAAAAATTGTATCATCTTTTTGAGTCTCTGTCATGGGCGCAGACTTTTCTGCCTTTGTAGGTGTTTCAACTGTAGGTGTTGAATCCTGAGGACCTGTAAATGGTACATTTGTGGCCTCTAACTCCTTGGCTACCTTTGTGGGCACTTGAGTTGTGGGCACAGTGGGTGGGTACATGTGCCTATTCATAAAAACTTTCTCAAAGGCTTTCTTTGTTTCCTTTGCAATCAACTCATAATTCTTATCCATGAAATGTAGTGTTCTAGACTTGGTTCTAAGGTGTAGCTTTACTAGATCTAGCAACAAAGTTTTCTCCTCTAGAGAACATACCAGGAGGCTTTGATCTAGAATTTTCTCTCTTATTCTCAAATCTTCCTCAATTGCCTATCTCTTTAAGAATTCCAAAATGTTCCATACATTGTCTGGAATCACTGTCTTCAATTCTAGGATTGTCTTCTTAAACTTTAGCATATGTTTGATAATCATTCCATGAAACTCTGATTTGTCAATCTCACTGTATTTCTCATAGAATTTTCCTATCTGATCAATTCTTCCTTTCTCAATTATCCTTGTACTCAACACTTTTAGACTAGGTCTGAAACTTACTTGTGGAGGTGCTTGTGTGCTTTTTCTTTGACTTCTTGTAGTGCACGAGGATGGGTGGCTTGCACCTATCTCTTTCTTCCTCTTAGCCATTGTCTTATACTCAGGAGGAGCTATAAGATCAATTGTTTTCATGGGTGCAGGAGGGGTAACATCTATTTTGTCTTGTTTATCCTTTGGTTCATCAGTTTTCTCAATCTTAACCTTTTTCATCTTAGGATCATCAAATTCTGCTTCTATTGCAGATGCACTCTCAATTCCCAAAGCAACATTTTCTTGTCTTGCTTTGTCAAGGTCTTCCTATGTTACTCAATGAATTCTGAGTATCTCAGAAAAAACCTTAGCTACTTTCCTCTTAGTTGCTGTGCTATTCAAAACTACATCAACTTCCCTTGTGTTTTCTTCATAAGTCCCCCATCTTGGCTCATTAGGGTCCTTAGGTGCTGATAGCAATACTTGTGCATATGCTTCTAGGATTGGTTCCTCAACCTCATATCCAAGTGGATGAATCCACTTTGTTCTAGGCTCCACTACTTCCATGCAAGTTGTGTCAGTTTCTACCATGAAGCAAATGGTGTCCTTGTATTTCTCTACAATACTCTCTGGTATCATGTACCTCATCTTCATTTTGACCCCGAATGTCTTCAATTCTAGCATTATGTAATCCTTCAAAGTGCTCTCAGTAGATGCCTTGAGAGATATTTGAGGCATTGTAGGCATACTCTTGTCTAAGTACAAATCTGAGACCTTTCCAACTATATGGAAATACATGTAGATGATTAAAGACCCAAACCTGAATATTTTGGTCTTCTCATGCTTAATGGCTCTAATATTGTCTATCAATTGTGCGCGCAAGATCTCGCACAAATTGAACTCACCATTTTCTCTCACAAGTCTTATTGATGCAAGAATAGTGGCCGCTGACACACTATTCACCCTGTTGGTGTGCTAAAACCTACAACCTAATATCATGGACATTAATTTGTTGTCTTTCTCCTCTATAGGCTCAATTGTCATTCCGCACCTATCACTTCATGACTTACATGCTTGTTCAACTAGTTTTCTTGCATCCTTGCCTGTTGGAAGAACGTTGCCTGTCCTTGAAAGGCTTGGCATTTCATGAATTAGGTCTCCTGTGATTCTCACTAGTACTTCACCTATCTAGAATAGGTCATCATGAATTCTACTAAGCAAAATCTTTATCCATTTAGACTCATAAAACTCATATGCCATAGCATATTCAACTATGGGATGGTTTTCCAACTGCGCGAACTCATCAAGGAAGGTTTTATCTGGTTTCATCATAGTCTCAATGTGTGATCTAATTCTATCAAGACCTATTGGTTCCTTCTTATAGTAAATGTATGCACAGATGTCTTCAACATGCATAACACCCATAGGGGTTTAGGAGAATGCTCCTTCTAGGTCATCCAAAGTAGATTTGAAAGGGTGCCTCTTGAAAATGTATATCTTCCTCTCCGTAACATCAAAAACAATAGGAGTAGCCATAACTTACTTGTATATCACTTCACAATCAGTTTTCAAGAACTTCTGAATCATCATGATGGATTAGGGCTTCCACAATCGATCAAACACACTTCTTCATTGGTGAATCAAGCTTCAATCCTTCACAATCAACTACTAGGGCTTTTGTGCTCTCCAATCTCTCAAACTCAAATGCAATGAGTGATCTACAAGTCTCCAAGTACTTTAAAGTGAAAAATTCCACCATTAATGCTTATTGTGTAAACCAGACTTTCACTGAAAATCTCTATCTTTCATTCTGCAATCAATCAGGTAGTGCACTCTTACACATAGGTTCTACTAGTCTCCAAAAGGTTAAATTCAAAGTCACATACTCTGAGGGTGAGTATACCAGCCGCACAGGGGTATAGAGCTAAATTAGCTCCCCCTTATGACCCTGAGGGTCATTCATCTAGATGTAGAGGGTGCATCCACTATGAATGCATCCAATACATACTCATCAACCTTATCCTTCTTTGCCTCTGACGAAATCAAGCTTGCATATTCTGCAGCTTTCACAAACTTGACTTCTCCTTCGGTATCTAATATTGATTCTTCTGGATTTTTAGGGCTTTCCTAACTTTGTGTTCTTGATCTACAAAACTTTGAGATGTGTCCAGCCTTGTTACATGAGTGACAAATAACTAGAGGCCTTAAATTCCTTGACGCATTGATATGGGTTACCATTTTACACTGTCTAGCTGAGTGACCATTATAATTACATATCTAACATGTAATACTTTGAGAACTTCTTGCATTTCTTTGATTTTGATTTCTCTGATTATTCTGAGTCTTGTTCTTCTGACTTGTTTTACAATTCATAGCTCTATGACCAAATTTATTGCATGAATAACAGTAATCATTGAAAGGTCTTACCTCTTTACAATTCCTTGCTATATGTCCATGCTTGTTACATGCATAACAAGTTCAGTCTACTGGCTTGTGCTCATCTTTAGACGGTTTAGTATTGTCTTTAGTCTAATTTCCATTCTTCTTGGCATATGTGGTGTCTTCTGGTGCGTTCATTCTTGCTCGCATGTTGTCAATCTGATTTTGTGCTTCATTGAATCCCGTGCTACTGGTATCTCCTTTAAGTTTATGAGCATATAACTGAGATTCAATTAGATCCTTGCTTGTGTGTAATTTATCAATGTGATTCTTTACCTCTTTCAATTTAGATTCCAAATTTTCTTTGTTGTTTCTTAACTCCAAGATTTCCACGTTTGCTTGCCTCAATTCTTCATTCTGTTGAAGGTTCTCCTTGATCTCTTCATCATAAACTTCTTGATTGTTAGTTATCTTTTCATCCAGCTCTTCGATCTGATCTTTTAGATATGTGTTCTCTTCATTTAGCTTTTTTATCATCTTCCCTAAATCACTATTTGAACAATCTTTCAAATCTTTTCTTAGTCTTTTGATGACTGCTTGAGAATCACTGACTTTTTCTTTTAGTTCTTCAATTTCTTTTTCAAATCTATCAAAGTCTTCAGGAGAAGCTTCACGATTATTTTTTAGATGTTTCATTTCTCCCTTATCCATGATCACCTCAAGTGGTTAAACTTCTTTGCTAAGGACCAGAGCTCTGATACCAATTGTTAGGAATGGGAACACTGGGAGGGGGGGTGAATCAGTATTCACTGTATTTAATCTTTTTTCTTTACTCTTGAAACTTAACTTGAATGCTTAAGTACTAAAATGAACATCAACATAAACAAGATACATAAACACAACACATACCAATATGGTTATAGGGAAACCCAAATAGGTAAAAACCCCAGTGGAAATTGACACCCACTAAGAACTACACTAGTGTCTTATGATCCTTGTTAGAAGATATGCAACCCTGTTAGGAGTTGTTCTTTACAATGCTTTTAGTACAGTGACCTTGTCAAGGGTCGGACCCTGTTAGGAGTCTTTTACAATCACTCTGTTAGGGGTGGGGACACACTATCCTAGAGCTCACTACTCAAGTGGTGAAGGCTACAACCTTCTAATCTCAAATACACACTATATCTGCTGGATGAACTGGTGTTGTAACACTACTTGTCTGATCTGTTCCTTTGATGTGTTGATGCTTTGACCTCTTGCAAAGCTCTAATACATTCTTACTACTCTTCGTACACTTCTTCTCTTCTTATCTTATCTCTATTTCAACTTCCATGCTTATTACAAAGGGTGCATCTCATATTTATATGCACTACCAAAACAATTAACTAGGTCGGCCTATAACTGATTACATACAACACTTCCAAGTGAATTGGCTCAAGCATTTTTACAAACAAACATAATTACATGTCTACAACTTAATCACAATAGGCGCATAGCCTTTACAAAACAATAATATCATCGCTAATCAAATTACCAACAGTCGGCTGCATACTCTGTTCTATTCTGGCATTCACTATCTGTGCTACTTCAACTATCTGTATCTTCACCATACTGTATCTTTTGATCATGCACTCTTAGACTTAGCATGAATACACTCTTACCAACTTATCTTCTAGGGCGCATACCATAACTTTGTTGTACGCATGTGCGTTGATGCTCTGATCTACTGGTGCACTGTTAACTGTCCAATCTTTTGTACTTAGCCAAATTCTGATCTTTTGATAATGTGTGCTGACTCCAAAACACTATATAACTTTGTTGCCATAATGACAACACTTTATTTAGTCATATACAATAGTATAGTCAACTTGCCAACAAAAAATCCCTAACAAACAATCACAGACATTCTCAGACAATCAGACCCACTAGAATCTAACAAAAAAATCTTGATATTTGACAAATTTGATAAATGTTTTCATCGGACCAGACATCAAAAGATCACATTTGGGATTCAGAGTCATTTTTGGTATCCTGAGTTGCATTTAGTAAAAATAGGCTCGCATATGGTTTATCTTGAGTCACATTTGGAATAGGGATCACATCTGTGATTTCCTAGATCACATTTGGTAGATAACCCTGTCAACTCACATTTAGAGGGTCGCATCCAAGAAAAAGAGCATTTATGAATGTGCTAGAACTTGGATTTTTGAATTTTTGAATACCATTTTGAGTCCTCTATTAGGTTCAGTCATCAGAACCAGTAAACCTACACATTTTAAATGGTCAATTCTTGAGTGTACTTTACCTACCTATTTGGTATTTAACCCACCTTTGTCAAGTCATGTGGTCCTATCCTAATCAAACTCACTTGGTTCCTAGCTCAACATCGGGACATTCTAACTCTCTAACGATGGAGCTTATTAAATACAAACACCATTTCACTTGGTTACCAGCTTAAATAATAGGGCATTCTAACCCTCTGACACTAGGGACTATCACATTTTTAAACCCATACTTGCAACCTTGGACAAACACACTTGGATATTTTCAGACCTTTTTGACATATCATGACACTTGAAAATTACCTTATCATGTTTTCATGGATAACACAAGACATAAAGCATATAATATAAAGAAAAATGCATTTTCAGATGAGATCCCAAGACTACTAACCTTTGCACAAGATGAAACTTCAAGGGTAAGTCCTTTATTTGGCACAACTCCAAGCACCACTCATACAGTGACTCTTGGTACTACTGATGTGTCGAATCTTAATGTCTGTAATTGGGATGAAAGAAACAACAATCAGAAAGATCAAGCCAACCAAGGTGAGGAAGAAAATCAAAGAAATTACTATAAATCTGATAGCAATGAAGATCCGCTGGAACAAGATTATCAAAGATGTCAAAAGAGTAAAAGGTTCCAAAAACTACTCAAAAGAAATTTGGAAGAGAAAAAAGAGAAATACTTGTGGACTTAGCATCTCAGGGAGAAAAACTACCTAAGGACTATGACGTAAATTAACCATAAAAAAGAAGTTGATACTCCCATATCTATATTAACATGATAGTTTCTTTCTATGCAAGCTGAAATTCAATATTTGAAGAAGGAGAAGGACAAACCGTCAAAACAATACTCCTTGGAATATATTTTTCCTTTCCTATTTGATAAGGACGTTCAAATGATACCATTTCAACAACATGTTACAATTCCTAAGTATGATAAATACACCAGCAACTCAGATCTGTAGGATCATGTAAGAGAGTTTTTCATATTGAGCATGAAATTTATGCATGAACAAACCTACATAATGAGGTTGTTTCCAAGAAGCTTGGGTGGACAAGAAATGGATTATTTTTCCAAGTTACCCATGGGTATTAAAACATTCAAAGAGTTGGTCAAGAAATTTATCGAACAATATTCATACAACATACAACACACAGTGACCATGCTTGACCTATGTAATACAAAATAGAAAAGTAAGGAATCAGTCCTAACATTTTTATAATGATGGAGAAGAATCTTTGCAAGATACTCAAGAAAAATACTTGAGAGTGAGAAAATGGACATATTCATTAATAATTTTGTGCCTGAAATGAATTATCCCATACAACTTCAAGGTCCACCAAGCTTTGACAAAATGATAGATAGTGCAATCAAGATCAAAGAAGTATTGATTAAGAAAAGGAGAAATCGCTTTCTACAAGGAAAATAAAGACAAGTACTATTCTAACAACAACAAGGATAAGTACTATTCGAACAATAAGGAAAATAAAGATAAGTACTATTCTAATAATAACAAGGAATTCCTCAATATGTTGGATTGACTGTTGTTACTGGTTGTTGGTTGTTTCTTTTTAGTACTTTTACTACTGGTTATTTTTTTTGCTGGATGTTGTTCTTTTTTGTGGGCTAGAGCAATTAAACTGTTATAATTATGCCTTTCCCTTATTCTGGTTCTGCCAGTGTTTAGTGGCAACAGTCATTTTTATGTTTTATTTCTATGTTTCTATCTTTTTCTAGCATGTAAAGGGTTTTGGGGTCACTTCAAAACCTGTATTTACCTTAGTAAAAAATAGCAAGGATAAGTACAAATATGGGAACAAGAATAAGAATGTTGTTAATGACAGAGTTGTGGACACACCTAACACAAGGTCAAAACTTGATGTGTTCAACCTTTCCATAAGTATACAAGCTAATAAGAGCTCCAATACGACAATGACACCAATGGATCCTAAGGCTTTCAATAAACCTAACAATCGAAACGAGCCTTGGTTATCAAAACCTAAGTGTATATTTACACCTTTAGGAGATACACTTGAGGTGGTCTTGAAATCACTTCTAGATAACAAGATCATTACAATCCTTGAATCAAAACCATGGGAACCAGAAGTGAAACCAAAATGGTGGAATGATATTGAATATTGTGATTTTCATTGCAATAAAGGACGCAAGACCAATAACTACATGAAGGTAAGACATGTCATTCAGGACTTAATTGAAGAGGGTAAGGTTAAAGTGGATGGACATTATACAAACAATGATCATAAAACATTCCAAACCCTATTTCCTAACTATGAGAAAGGTGAATCATCTAAAGGCAATCAAATTAATTACACATACATTGATAGTGATAATGTGATTCATATAGTGAAACCATGCAAATAGTCCATCAATGTGATTACTCTCAAGGGAGTACAAGATAAAGCAGAATTTTCCTATGTTGTGACAAGGAGTCAAGCTAAGCTCACCCTTAAAGGAGCTCCCACATCAAGTCAACCTGTTATGACGACAACTCTTGAATAATTGATATTTTCTTCAAAGTTCAACCTAGTGGATCAATTACAACGTACTCCTACCCAAATTTCCATTTTGGAATTGTTAAAGATTTCCCCTATCCATCAAGAGATTCTTGATCAAGCCTTGCTTACCACTAATATACACAAAGACTTGGATATAGAAAGGTTCCAAACTATGGTTGGTCATCTAAATTCACCACATTATTTGTCTTTCTATGATGAAGATGATAAATCCCCAAATCACCCACATAATCAACCATTGCATCTAGAGGTATTTATTCATAAACATCGAGTCAAACATGTCTTGATAGATGGAGGCACTGGTTTGAATATATGTACATATAATCTAGTGAAGCAATTGGGGTTCTCTAAACATACAATTGACCCAAGAAGGAAGACAACCAATAAAGCTTATGATGAAGAAGATAAATCCTCCAAAGGATTGGTTGTCTTAAATATCAAAGTGGGACCAATGGAAAGATAAGTGATATGTAAAGTTCTTAATCTACCACTAGCCTATAAAATTATTCTTGGAAGACCATGGATTCATACAATGCAAGCGGTACCTTTGACATATCATTAGTGCATAAAATTATCTCATAATGGAGTAGAAGTAACCATTCCAGCTGATAAAACTTATCCTTAAAATAATATCAAGCAAGTGAATAGTATGGTTCCCCACAAAAAATAGAGTTCTCACAAAGCAGAAACTTCCAAAGAGATGGTCCTAAGAAGTTTTGCAAAGAAGATAAATATCCAAGCAGTAGGAATGGGAGAGTATAAGATAGACTCAATAATGTCCATGAAATATTCACCCTTATCTCCTAGATCTCAAGAAAGACCTTCATCAACCTTCACACCCTCCAAAGGTGATGCATTAACAATTCATGAAGGACCAGGGATGGTGAAAGATAAGGTTTCTAAAGAAGAATAAAATGAAGAAAAAGTTGTCCTATAGAAGATGAACATGAAGGAAATGTTAAAAATGTGAAGATATCCCCGAACAAATATGGAAAAGGGCATGACACTGTGAAATAAATGGGTTATAAAGGAAAAGGACCACTTGGTGAAAATAAAGAAGGAATCATACAACCAATACATCTGGATTTCAGTAACCCTAGAGACAAAATTGGTGTGGGTTTTAAAGAAGAAATATCTCATCCTATAGCTGGAGATGGTCTTGTATTAGAAAAATCATATGATTCAGATGATGAAGAAGGAATACAAGGAAAACCAATCTCATATGAGAGATTATTACTCTTACAAGGAGATTCACTATCAAATTTAAGTACTGATCCTGGACCTAAACAAGAGTAAGAAGAACCATAAATAGACCAACAAGAAAGACATCCTAACTAGGGGCAGTTGGTTATTGTTATTCATATTCTTGATATGCCTCATTTTGAAGATCAACTAGATATACCCTTATCTTTGCAAACACCTTTACAACAAGGTGAGAGTCAATAAGAATAAAACAATTATGAAGAAGAAGGTGTACCAATGACTATAGCCCATTTCTTGGGTATATTAGATGATAGTCAAACTGATTCACATGAGTATGAATAGTACATACTCTCTAACACTATAATGGACATAGAGATATATGTGGTCCTCTTTGTCAAAAGAAAAAGTGGAAAAAGTCTTGAAAAAATGACCATCTTGGTGAAAACCTGGCAAACAGGCACCTTGATGAATCCAAGAAAAAAAGAGAAAAAATCAAAAGAACAATTTGTTTTTTCAAAAAGAGAAAAAGTATCTTGGTGAAAACCTGGAAAATAGGTGCCTTAGTAGCAAAAATGGAAAATGTGTCCAAGTGGTGAAAACTTGGTAAACATGCACTACTTGTAATCAAACGCTCCATCTATCAATATAACGCTTGAACGCTTGGCCAATCTAAAGTTCATCTTGTACATATCCTTTAGTCACTTTTGCGACAATCAAATCTTGAGCCATGCTATCAGAAATATCCTATTCTCCTAGAATGGAATCTTTTTATACCAAAGTCTTAGGAAAGTTGTATTCTCTAGGGGACAGTGGTCATGGTCATGTGAGTAGTAAGGTCACTTGGTCATCATTAGGGCTCTTTGTTAGGGTTGTTGGTTATCCCTAATCCATAATTGACATTAAACTACACAACCAAAGGTATTCCTTAATACCACCAATCTAAAAAAGGAATAGTATTTCTTAATACTCAGACCTAACAATTTTCATAAACACTAGTCATGGAGACTGAAGTGTTCCTAAACACTACTACAATCAGACAAGACACTTATTGCACTAGACATAAACTATAATTAAAAAGAATCTATGATTGATAATATTTTCTAAAGAGTGATTGCAAACTTAACAAAAGTGTTCCTTAACACTACATAATAAACAATCAAATACTTTGAAATCTATGTTGATCATGTATTTCCATACTGTCTCAAATATGTCCATGGACTAGAGAAAAAAATGAGGAAATCATGAATTTTTATTAGTTTTTTGTGATTTATTATCAATTTATGATTGTTATGTTCTCTAAGTAACTCGAAAATGTCTAAAAATGACTAGAGAAACAAGGATTGGGGGGATAACGTTTTCATTGTCTTCTTCTTGTGGTAATAAATCCAATGATTTAATGTGATCATATGGAATGGGTGTCTATGGTAAGAGCCTCCATCATGATTGGAATGCCGCATACACCTTGACTTGTTTCCTATGAAATCTATGGTGAGGTTGGATTCATTTCCTTGTCTATTTTAATCCAAAAGAAACAACTTCCCAGTAAAGTGTGCAAAACAAAACTATATCCAAGGATATGAATAATAAAAGCTCATTGCAGGTTATATATTAAAATGTTGAACATGAATAGAAAAATTTTATATTAGCAGAAAGTAACTGACAAAACATTTTGGCTTATATGCATTAATGTTTATGTTTGCTTTCGACATGACATATCAAATGGGAAGTATTCAAATTTTCATGATTGCTAAATCTATTAGTGAAAATTGTACTAACCTATCAGGTCCAAACTAAAAGGCTCTATGATGATAAAAGTCTCATCTTGAATAAACAATGACATTTCTAGAGGTCTTAATCTAGGTTCATTTCATTGGTTAATTAAGGTGCATTTCATTACTTAATTAAGTTTCATTTCATTGGTTAATTAAGATGCATTCATTTAATTATATTTCATTGATTAATCTAGTTGCATACATTTTAGTTGCATTCATTTGTTAAACATAGTTGCATTCATTTTTAAAGTTGCATCAGTATGAAAGTATGAATGTGATTAATTAATATCAACATTGAGTGAAAATTCTAAAAAGTTCTAAATATCAACATATACAAGTTTGACCATGTAAATTAAATCATCAAGATCAAATCAATGACTGAATATCTAAACACTGATATCTATGCACCTGCATTATCATGTTAGTATCATAAAAATGTCTATATCAATGCATCCATCAACATACATAAATAAAGTGATATGTCGATACATCGTATCAGACTACATCTCAATAAAGTATCTCATATACATGCATAACTTGAAAGCACATTAAAAAAAAATACATTCACATAACATCTACATTCATACATCCATATAAGCATAAAAAGGAAAGTACAAAAATATCTGCATATATCAATGATATAATATAATAACGTCAAAAAATTAATCATTTATCTAAATCCCATGACCAAGTATAGAAATGTGAGATCAATATTAGAAACAGATGTATATCATTGTATCAAGATCAAGAAATATGCAGAAATCAAAAAGCATAAGTATTAGTAACAAAAAAAGTACATGAATCAAAAGAGAGTATATATTAGAGTCCATAGAGTATCAGTATATTAGATGAAAAATGGTACACCAATGGTACATATATCAAAAAAATACATCAACAGTACATAAGAAAATCATGTATGGCTCCCTCCATCATCAACTTGAGGAGGGGCGGGAGGTGGAGCATCAACTCTAGTAGGAAAAGGTGGTGGCATAGCACTCTCAAACTACTGAGAAATGGCTAAATATAACGACACTCTCTAATTAGTTGGAACAACTACACAATATAAAGCAAACTAATACATAACTCTCTATCCCTGATGAGTAGTTGTTGTCTTGATAGAGGTGGACATAATCCCTACATGGAGGTACAACCCTCAACCTTCTCTGTTGAACCTGCTAGTCCCCATCAACCCCATCTCCCCTCCATCAGACACCTCCTTTATCTCCTCCTCCAACATCATCTCCTCCACTACCATCACCTCCTCCACCATCAACTCCTCCATCACCATCTCCTCCTCCATCATCATCTCCTCCATTGTCTCCTCTACCACCACCATCATCTCCCCCTCATCCCCTACCTCTATCCCTACCTTTACCTATGTCTCTACCCCTACCAGCACAAGCTATGCCAGGAACATCATCTGCAGGATCATAATATAGGGCATCCTTGATCTGAGGAGCAATCTCATCTAGCATAGTGAACCTAGGAAATGGGTGTTGTATATAATGTGCATGATACACATCTATAATGCCACCATCACCTACCTATGGTAATAGGTCCTAGCCAATAGGTACCATCTATGAAATCTCGTGCACAACAGTCTTGTATGGTAACTTGGCCCCCACTGGCTCTCCTCATCATGGACATGGGTATACACTGCAAGATCCTGGGGCATACCCTGAATGTGGCCATATTGTCTAAGTACCCAGGTGATAATAAATCACTTTATAATGTAGCAGGTACGAATGATCAAATATCTACTCTAGAAAAAGTACAACATCTATTGAGAATTTGTACGACACTCCTCATAATCTAGATATGGTCTCCAAACAACATCGACCACATCATCTAAAATCCTATGCCAATACTCCAACTTTCCTAAGTGGGGCTGTTGAATAAAGCTAGCGTACATGTAGATATATGATAGCTAAGGATATCTTTGCCTATCAACTATGGGTCATATCATACTGATCTGCTCACACGCCCAAATCTATAGTACTAATATACCAACAATCATGCTCTCTAAATGATAGTAGACAATCTCATGAAGATGATAGTAGATGTGAGCCAAGATGTAACTCCCCCAAGCAAAGCGGTGAGGAGACCGAATCTTATCCTCAATGACTCGAGACTAGCCACACATGAAACTGTTTTGACTTGTGTCGGGCATCATAATCCCTCCTATCAAACCAGTAGTAAGTATAGGAAGGTACTCACAATGGGACACCATATGATCCCAGGAAAGGTATCTCTGTGCAATAGTTAGATCTTGAAATAAGCAAAAAGCATCAACAATGGCTAGAACAACTCCAAACTCATACTCAACATGAAATCCCATAACATGAACTTGCAGAATGTGCCATATGTCCTCAGGAGTCACAGTCATCTTCCTAGTAGGAAAATGGAAGGCGTTATGCTCTAAGTGCCATCTCTCGACTAGAGTAGTCAACAACCCTTGATTTAACCTGATATCAGGTGAATCCACTAAACAACATAGACCACAATAGGTGATAGTATGCTACTTCTCATAAGTCAACTGCTTTGATAGATCCAAGACCTGTGTGGGACTCAAACTCTGAAATGACACAATGCTAAACTGGGTCTGCAAGTGATAAATTCACACTAAGTCGACATCACGCATGAAAAATTAAAGTCAAATTAGTTAACAAGTCAGATAGAAAGCCTAAATCGAGATATTTTTTTAGTAAAATACCAAAAATGATCTTGAAAACCAAATGTGATTCAAGATTTATAGGATTTGATCCTTCACAAACAAGATGAGATTCAGGATTGACGGGATGTGATCCCAAAATGGGATGCAACTCTATTTTGACAGGGTGTGAATAACTGATGAAAAGACTTTAAAAACTAGAAAAATGGACTAAATGTGACCTAGCAGGGTGTGATCCTAAATTTACAAGATGTGATCCAGAATTTGGTTGAAGATCAGATGTGACACAAGATTGACAAGATGTAACCCAGGATACCATGTGAGATCCAGAACTAAATTGCTTGTAAAATGCATAAAATAAAATAAAAAATTAAATGGAAGTAATGACAAGGTAGGTTATCGAGTATTTACTAGAGTTGCATATTGCACGGGTTGATGATATTGATGGTTGAGCTTGAAATGATGCCTCTCAACTTGGACCACCATCTTCTCTCTAAGAGATTTGAAATTACTAAGGATAAAAGTGAAAATGAATAGTAAAATTACCCTTTTGGGCCTATTTTAACCCCCCAGGGACCCTAATGACCTAGGGCATTTTCATAGTAGAATGCAACAATAGATCCATATAAGAATTGAAATTGAAATAGGTGTTGTACATTACTTTAAAGCAATAAAAAACAAGTTACCAAGACAGGTCAACCTTGTAAAAATTTAGTCAACTATGGTCAAAATTCAATTGACTAGGGGTAGAATAAATAGATATTGAAGCGGAAACATGGAAAAAACATTTGTTGATGTTTATTACTCAAATGGAAAGTCAAAATAAGTTAGATCAGGGGCAAACTTCAGTCAAATAATAGTTAAAGATACTCAGAATTGCCTAAATGACGAACACAAGCTTACCAGAAGCTGCACAAAGTTGTTTTTCCACTTGCACATTGAGTTTATACTTCATGATATTGGTCAATCATCAGTCAAAATTGGTCAAATATCATCTTTTAATGGTCAAAATTTGTCAAACAATGTTCCCTTAACACTAAAATCGATCGTAATTAAGTTTTGGTAGATTCTAAATATTTTCTACTTGATCCAAATCAAATCTTTATCAATTGAACACGTTCATTAATGCTTGAAATCAAGATTTCATCAAATTTCTCTTCTGATGGCAATCCCAAGGGGGCATAATCATACCTAAATCAATCATTTCAATCTAATCAAGGATTCAAATCAATCAAATCTTCAACGCCAGGGGCATGACAGTTCTCTTCAATCAAGTTGGGATTGTTGGATAATTAACTTCATCAGGAACCATATCAAGTTTATTATCTAACATGGATTAGATTCAAGTACCTATCATACTTAGAAACAACTTTGGCATAAATGAGAAGAACTTAGTAAAAGGGAGGAAATTTATTGGAGACAAAAATCAAGGGAGCTATGGCTAAAAGAGGGTGATCAAAATACCAATTTTTTTCATGCCTCAGCTAAAACTAAAAGAGCTTCTCAAACCATTTTCAAAATAAAAAATCTAGTTACAAGTGAACTCCAAACTAATGCTACATCTATTCAAGAAGAAGGGGTAAGGTTCTACAAAAATCTATTTTCACCTCCACAAATATTCAATTGTCAACATCATCAGCTTGAGACATAACTTCTTGGGGGATTGACACCTATTATAAATCAGCAAGATGATGAATCCCTTTGAAACCATTCACTCTCTAAGAGGTGCAAAAGGTATTTTTCTCCATGTCCCCAAAAAAATCCCCAGGACCAGATGGATTCACAACCTTATTCTATAAAAAATGTTAGAATTTCATAGGCTTTGAACTCTTAATGGTTCTAGAGGAGTCTAGAAGAAGTGGCTCAATTTAGAAATCCTTTAATGTGTCTAATGTTTTAGTTATTCCCAAGGTAAATGACCTGAAGACATTTGCAGATTTCAGACCTATTTTCCTGTGTAACACAATATACAAATAATCACCAAGGAAATTTATCTTCAGTTGCAACCTCTCATTACTAAATTAATTTTGCCAAAACAAGGGG
Organism: Chamaecyparis obtusa; assembly: GCA_027943335.1. NCBI lineage: Eukaryota > Viridiplantae > Streptophyta > Pinopsida > Cupressales > Cupressaceae > Chamaecyparis > Chamaecyparis obtusa. The sequence continues at coordinate 32,776 of BSBK01005730.1, forward strand.
GATTTGTGCCCAAACGAGAAATAGTTTAAGGTTCTCTATTATTCTATGAGATCTTGCATTCCATCTATTCATAAAAAATACCCTCTTTTATTATAAAAATTGACATGATGAAGGTTTATGACAAAGTAAACTGGGACTTCCTCTACAAAGTTCTTAGGAAATTTGGATTTTTTAGAGAAGTGGTACAAATGGATCTTCTCATGTCTATCAAGTGCTACATTATCCATCTTAATCAATGGAATGCCTTTAGGTTTCTTTAGTGCCACCCAAGGAGTACACTAGGCAGATCCTCTCTCTCTATTTTTGTTCATTATTATGGTAGAAACACTAAGTAGAAGCATCAAACATAGTCACAACATTGGCCTCTGGAAAGGTATTCAACTTTCAAACACAAACTTTGCAATCACACATACTTTTTTTGCAAATGACACTCTTCTATATGGTAAGGCATGCATTCATGAGGCTTGACAACTCAAGTTAGTATTAAAAAGATATACAACTATTTTAGGATGACAAGTAAATGAGCACAAATCTAATATGTATGTGTTTATCACCAGGCATTGCATCAAGAGAAGAATTCACCAAATTCTTCAAATTCTAGAAAGTGAACTTTTGAGTACATATCTATTGATCCCTTTCTGCATGGGATCACATAAGTCTACATTCTAGAACTCCCTAATTGAAAGAATCAAGGCTAGAACATTTGCATGGAAGGCAAGATGTTTTTCATTATCTGGATGAATGCTTCTCATCAAAACAGTTTTGGCAACTATACCAAACTACTTCCTAATAGTGCTAAAAGCTCCAAATGTGGTCCTCAAGAAGATTGAAGAATTAATGAGGAATTTTCTATGGAAAGGTAACTTGACAAATGAAAAAAAGATCCAACTCATTTCTTTAGACAAAATGGCTCTTGAAAAGCATTCTGGTGGAGTTGGTCTACATCATCTAACTCATCAGAATAAGGCATTTGGGGGAAAATTAATATGAAAAATGTACACTCAACCATTAGATGTTTGGTGTCAAATAATGGAGAGTAAATACTTAGTTAATGCACATCCATCTAGAATTTTCAACATCTCCAATCCTCCTGAAGGATCTGAAATGTGGAAAGTTATGATAGTTTCTAGAGACATTGTTACAAATTACATTTCCTAGAAAGTTCATAATGGAGAGAGAATCCATTTTGAGAATGACTCATGGATTGGTTATGTTAATTTAAGGAACAACATGGATCTACAAGCTTCAATCCCAATCTTTTCAAATGCATGGGGGTGAAAACTCATTAACTACATTGTTGATGTAGAAGAATTCATAAGGAAGGTAGTGTGGAAAGAACCAACTAATATCTAAACTTCAGATGAACAAAAACATGTATTCAAACATATTATGGCACAACGATATGCTTTCATCAACAAAGAGTTAGATTATATATTCTTCCCCCCCTCAAAGGATGATAAATTTTTAGTCAAGCAAGAGTACAAAGCTATTTAGGAAAGAGAGCATGGGAAATTCTCCCAGAGCATTTAAATTTTGCTAAAGTAACATGGTTCTACCTAAGGTAGGAAGTTTCTCTTGTCTTTCTCTTAAGAAATGAATTCTCGCTTCAGAAATATTGACTAAGATGAACATTGCTCAACCTTTTAGATGTTTTCTATGTGAAATTGATTTGGAGACAACTGACCACTTGTTCATGTAGTTTCCTTTTTCTATTCAATGCTGGTAGTTTGTCATGGACAAATTAAATCTCTACACATCCCTCACTAATTTAATTTGGGATTGGTTTCAAGCATAGCCCACTCTTCACACAAATGATCTATTTGCTTGCTTATGGAATGCTATTCCTGCAATGGTTATATGATAGATTTGTTGGGAAAGAAATAGAAGAATATTTAGGAAAAAATCCAATTCAATTCAAAAATTTCACGAGCCTATTGAAAAATATATCTCTGAAGTGGTAAATACTTATGTTCAAAAACATAAACCATGTATTTCCATTTTCACCTCTTGGGATAACAATGTTTTGAAAAAATGGGCCTCAATTATTTTTCCTTTCAGTGGTAGTTTGTATATGCCATTCAAAAAGAAATTGGATAGGAGATAGATAAAATGGCATCCCCCTCATTATCAATTCCTCAAATTGAATTTTGATGTCGTAGCTAGAGGAAATCCAGGGAAGTTAGGATCAAGGTTTTGTATTCGAGATCAATTTGGTAATCTAATAGTATGGAAATCATCCCCTCTTCCAAATGGTACTAATAATGTTGCAAAGGATTTTTCATTGTTGTGGGGACTCCAAACATCTAAACAATTGTGCTTTCAAAGGCTTCAAATTGAAGGTGATTCTCTTAGAATAATTAATACATGTAAGAGATTAAAATGCTTCAGTTGGCATATAGAGTATATTCTAGACCAAGCATGGCTCATCCTTGACTCACTTGAATAATTCCAATTGAGACACACATATCATGAGGGTAATAAATTAGCTGACTACTTCACTAATTTAGGAAGGGATGACAATGGGATAGACATGACACTATTTGTTAGAATGATTTAGAATAACTAAGAGGGGAGGTGAATCAGTTATCCTCAAGTCTAGATGTACCAATTGAACTTTTCAATACTTCAATAATCTCAGATCTAATCAACTATTCAACTTGGTCTCTATAGCATATATCAAAAACATATAACATGCAGTCTACTATCCAAAAGTAATTAACTTGCAGAATATAACAACATTCACACAAGTATAACACCAAGATTTATAGTGGAAACCCAATTTGGGAAAAACCACTTTGTAACATGCTACTTATTTTCACTCTTCTGAAGTAAGCTCTATGAAAAGACAACCCTGTTAAAGGTTTAGAAACACATTGTTAGGTGTGACCCTGTTAAAGGATTTAAAACACTATGTCAAAAGTGGCCTAGTTAGAGGACTTAAGAACATCCCATTAGAATGTCATCTTGATTAAAGGATTTATACAATGACTATTAGGTCAACCTTGATTAAAGGATTTAGACTAATACAATGGTGAGAAGTAACAGTAGTTTCTGATCTGAAAAACATACAACTCCCTTTGCAAATACAGATCTACTTTGCACATATATGTTGATTTACTATCTAATCTCCATTTCCATCTCCATCTCTGATCTACTCAGAATTCAGTTCAAGCAATCACAACTTTGTTCAGCTCCTTCACAATTCCACCTTCAACCTTCTACTTAGACTTATCAGTCAATAACATCAACCTCTTATTCATACTTCATAATCTCATGATTAGGTTTTCCTTTATACCTCTTTGATTAGGTAGATCCATCTTTTGTTGCTTAATCTCCTGCATAGATCTTAGGTTTAGGTCAAATTCATTGAATCCTTCCATCATTATGTTCTTCATCCTTCCTTCTAGATACATCTCCAAACTTCTCTTTGAATCCATAAGAAAAAGATTTACCATACATTAAATGCTCCATACAATTCATTAATAATGTCAACACATTTTACCTATCCCAAGAATTCAACTATGTCGTCTGGGAATCTTAATTCTTTCTCCAAATGTAATTTATTGATACTCGGTCAATACCGTGTTCTTATCCTTAGTCATCAATGTGTATCTCGGTAATTTTCTATCGCTCGGTAATTATTGATGTTTGGTCAACACTAGATTTACTCGGCATAAACTAGCGCTCGGTCAACACTAACATCACTCAACTTAAATTGGATTTCTTCACTTTTTCTTGGTTAAGCCTACCTCTCCAGTATTTCTTCTTACTTAGATAAACAATACATTATCTTATCAATGTGCCAACTAATCAAGTACCCATTGAAGTATCAAATAAATCAACCTCTCCTTAGGTTCTCTTTTTATCTCCTTTACCAAATCCTCTTCATCAATCAATAGATATGGTACTCTCCTAGATAGAAACTATCTTACCAGTTAAGGTTTGACATCAATGACAATATAGCAATTGTTTCAATTGTAGTTTCCAACAATCTCCCTCTTTGGCATTGATGGAAACACCATATGAATAACACATGATTTACCAAACAATCCAAAATCTTTGTGCATCAGATTTTTATAATATCCTTAGCTTCATTCTGATTCACAACTTTCTTTTGCCTGACCACTTACTCTCTCTCTCTCTCTCTCTCTCTCTCTCTCTCTCTCTCTCTCTCTCTCAGGTTTCATTGAATCTTCTCCCTCTGTGTTTTCATATAAATCTCTCCCTCTTTGACAACAATGCTAAAGTTGTATCTATCACATCCATCTTCCACATGTAGATATCTTCATGTTAGTTCTGTATGTTGTATTCTTCTTCTGTCATCTTTCTTATGACCAATTATCATCTTTGATTCACTTCTCAAAACTCTAGGCAACTCCTAAAGTGTGACCTTTTCTGCATTAATTTGTCAAATATTCTGTTTAGCACATTTGATGTAGTGCTCCTAGTTGACTAGGAAGCCTCAGTTAGGGGAATCACTCCTAGTTTACCTCTAAGATATTCATGAGCATCCTTAGGTAAAGCTTTTGTCAATATATCTGCTAATTGTTCCTTTGTATTCACATATTCCATTTTCACTTCTCTGTCTTGAACTAGCTCTCTCAAGTAATGATACTTGATAGCAATATGCTTGGTCTTTGTGTGCATCACTAGATTCTTTGATATATTAGTAGCACTTGTGTTATCACAGAAAATAACAACTGGCTCAGTGATTTCCTCTTTCATTCCTTTTAACAATTGCTTAATCCACACTAAATTTGAACAATTCACTGCTGCTGCTACATACTCAGCTTCTGTTGTAGATTGGGAAATGCAATTTTGTTTCTTGCTTGCCCAGGACACTAATCTCTTTCCTAGAAAGAATGCTCCACCACTTGTACTTTTTCTGTCATCAACATTTCCAGCCTAATCTGCATTAGTGTAAACTCTTAGTTCAAATTTGTCATTCTTCTTGTAGTATAATCCATAATCCTCAGTTCCTTTCAGACATCTCAAGATTATTTTCACTTCCATCATATGATTCTCCTTAGGATTGACAAAAAAAATTTCTACAATCCCAACTGCTAGGGAAATATCCAGTCTGTTGTGAACAACATATTGTAGCTTTCCAATCATAGATCAATATAAGGTTTGATTCACTTCAGCAATATCATCAGTTTTAGATAGTTTCTATCTAGTAGCCATAGGAGTACTCACTGGTCTGGAGTATTCCATACTAAAAAATTTTAGTATCTCCTTAACATATTTAGATTGAGTAATGTAGATACCTTTATCCATCTGATAAACTTGCAAACCAACAAATAATTTGATCTCTCCAAACATAGACATTTCAAACTCAGTTTGCATCTCATTGAATTTTTTTGACATAGGGCATCTTGTCCTCCAAATATGATCTCATCAACAAAAAATTTAGATAACAAAATCCCTTTACCTTTCTCTTTCTTCATCTATAGATTGTTTTTATCATTTGTTCTTGCAAATCCAATCTTTATCAAATAATTATATGGTCTCTCATACCATGCTCTAGGGGCTTGTTTCAATCCATACATCACCTTGTTCAATTTGCAAACCATATTTTTTCTTTCTCGGGTCAACAAATCCTTTAGGTTGTTCAATGTATACCTCTTCTTCCAATATACCATTCAAAAATGCAGTTTTGGCATCCACCTGATATACTTTGAAACCTTTATATGCAACATATGCAAGTAGAGTCCTTACTCCCTCTAATCTTGCAATAGGGGCAAATGTCTCTCCATAGTCAATTCCTTCTTCTTGTGCATACCATTCTTGCCTTGTTTCTTGTGACCTCTCCATGTTCATTCAACTTGTTTCTAAATACCCATTTTGTTCCAATAACATTCTTGTCTTCTAGTCTCGGCACCAGAGTCTAGGTATCATTCTTTTATATCTGATCAATCTCTTCATTCGTGGCTTGTATCCAATCATCATTCTCTAAAGCATCTTTTATAGTTTTGGGCTCAAACTCACATAATAAGCATGTATGATCTTTCAACTTACTTCTTGTCATGATTCCAGACTATTTATCTCCAATGATTTGTTCAGTCTTTTGATGTCTTCTTACATATTGTGCCAATGTAGGTTCAAATTTATTTTCTCCTTGTTCTTGATCTTCAGATTCATCTTGCAAGTTACCTGCTTCTTCTTTTGATTGCTCAGTAGCACCCTCCTAATGCTCAACATTGCTTATCTGTGACTCTGCATCTATTTCAGGTATATTACTTGCCTCTCCTTTTTCCATGTATACGAAAGATCTATAATCTTCAGGTTCTTGTTTGTCCTCCAATTCATTCTTTTCTACATATTCATCAACTCTAACATTTTCACTTTCCACAACTTTGTTAGTGTTAGAATTCAAACACTTATAAGCTTTGCTCTTAGTGGAATAACCTAGGAATATGCCTTCATCACTTTTTGTATCAATTTTTCCATTCCTATTGTCTTTCAGTATATAGCATTTACTCCCAAAGACTCTAAAATACTTCACATTAGGTGCATAACCATACTATAACTCAAAAGGTGTAGCATTTGTACCTTTCTTGATTTGTACTTAGTTTAAGGTATAAATAGTTGTACTTATAACTTCTCTCCAAAACTTTTGTGCAACATTCTTTTTAATCATTAGTATTCTAGCACAATCCATAATTGACCTATTTCTTCTCTCTACTATGCCATTCTGTGGAGGTGTTCTCAGTGTAGACATCTGTCTCTTGATTCCTCTATCAATGCAAAATAGATTGAACTCATTTGATATAAACTCTCCACCTCGGTCAGATCTCAAACATTTCAAGCTTCTACCTGTTTCTTTTTTAACTTTTTCCAAATACCACTTAAACAACTGAAATGCATCGGATTTCTCTTTCAAAAACATTACAGTTATCATCCTAGTGTAGTCATCAAAAAATTGAATAAAATACCTATCACCACAATAACTTTGTACACCCATAGGTCCACAAAGGTCAGTATGAACCAATTCCAAAATATTTTCAAAAGTATGTCTTGCTCTTAAAACTAGACTTTGTCATTTTTCCCAATTGACACTGTTTACACATCACATTATCAAGTTTCTTCAATCTTGGAAAACCTCTAACTTTCTTCTTTTTGCTAATAGTTACCAGATTGTCAAAATTCACATGACACAACCTCTTATGTCATAACCATACATCATCAAATTGTGCAAACAAACATGTTTCTTCAGATAGGTCTAGATAGGACAAGTTACCTCTTGTTTGTTCTCCATTTCCAATGAGTTCACCAGTGGCATCAAATATTTTAGCCTTTCTGTGATGAAATTCCACTTGATAACCAATATTGTTCAACTGTGAAACACTTAGAAAATTATAGTTAAGACCTTCAACCCAATAAGCATTTTCACATGTGATCTGATCAGTCATCTTAATTGATCATTTACCTCTCAAAGGACATGGTGCATCATTACCAAACTTAACACTTCTACCTTTGTAATGATTTAGGGTCTCAAATTTACTTTTATCACCATTCATGTGATTTGAGTAACCTCTATCAATAATCCATTTATCACCTTTACTCACATAAGAAATAAGTGCAGTTTTCTCATCTTCATTGGAATCATCTTTCATAGCAACATAAATAACTTCAATATCACATTCATCAGATTCATTAGTGTCACTATCAGTTTCCTCTTTAGCAATATAGCAGGATTTCTTACCTTTGTCTTTGTAGTCTCTATACCTTCGGTGATCTCTATCATTTCTCTTGTCTTTATACTTTCTTTCCCTTCTCTCATCCTTGTCAGTCATGTCAGGGCATCTTGCTGCAATATGACCAACTTTGTTAAATGAAAAATAGATTATAGGAAGTTTTCCTTTATATTCCCCTTTTCCTCTTTGTATCCTTCTAGCCATGAGTGCCTCAAGATCATCTAGTCTCACTATAACTTTTCACACACTTTTTTTTGCTTCTCAGACTTATGCAATACCATTTGTGACTTGAATGAAAATTCAACATTAGGAACAATGTAGTTATCATAGTTAGATAACTCAAAAGCAATAAGCTTGCCAACAAGACGTTCTAGAGTTAGAACATTACCAGGGTTACATCTTGATTCTTGAATTACATAAATTCTAATAGCATAGACAGGAAGAAAAGTTCTCAATACTTTACCAATAATAGTTTCATCATCAGTGTTTCCATTAGCTCCTCTAATAGCATTCACTACCTCCTTAATTCTACCACAATACTGAGCAATATTTTCACCTTCTTTCATTTTCATTTCATCAAACTTACCTCTCAAACTTTTAGATTTTTCTCTCAGTACATTTGTATCTCCACCATAGATAGTTGTAAGAGTGTCCCACATTTGCTTTGCAGTAGTGCAATCTTTGATATCTTCAAATTCAGGATAGCTTAGGGCAGATCCAATCTCCAACATTGCTTGATTGTGTTCTTGTTTTGCTTTCATCTCCTCGATAGTCAAAGGTGCAACAGGTATAACATAGTCATGTTCCACATAGTACTTCACTGAATCACCAATACCAGCTAGATGCAATTCCATCAGACTTTTCCATGCAGGGAAGTTCCCTTTGTTCAACTTTGGTACCTCCTTTTTATACATCTTGACCATTAGCTTCAAGTACCTTTAAACTTTTCTCTGTAACCACCAACAACTCTGATACCAATTGTTAGAATGATCTAGAATAACTGAGAGGGGTGTGAATCAGTTATCCTCAGGTCCAAATGTACCAATTGAACTTTTCAGTACTTCACCAATCTCAAGTCTAATCAGTTATTCAACTCAGTCTCTATAGCATATATCAGAAACATATAACATGCAGTCCACTGTCCAAAAGTAATTAACTTACAGAATATAACAACATTCACATTAAAACATTCACACAAGTATAACACTAGGATTTATAGTGGAAACCCAATTTGGGAAAAACTACTTTGTAACATGCTACTGATTTTCACTCGTTTGAAGTGAGCTCTGTGAAAATCTAACCCTATTAAATGTTTACAAACACACTGTTAGGTGTGACCCTGTTAAAGGATTTAAAACACTTTGTCAAAATTGGTTTGGTTAGAGGACTTAAGATCATCCCATTAGAATGTCACCTTGATTAAAGGATTTATACAATGACTATTAGGTCAACCTTGATTAAAGATTAGACTAATACAATGGTTAGAAAGTAATAGTAGTTTCTGATCCGAAAAATATACAACTCACTTTGCAAATATAGATCCACTTCGCACATATATGTTGATTTACTAACTGATCTCCATTTCCATCTCCATCTCCGATCTGCTCGGAATCTGCTTCAAGCAATCATAACTCTGTTCATCTCCTTCACAATTTCACCTTCAACCTTCTACTTAGACTTATCAGCCAATAACATCAACCTCTTATTCATACTTCATAACCTCATGATTAGGTTTTCCTTTATGCCTCTTCAATTAGGTAGATCCATCTTTTTTTGCTTAATCTCCTTCATAGATCTTAGGTTTAGGTCAAATTCATCGAATCCTTCCATCATTATGTTCTTCATCCTTCCTTCTAGATACATCTCCAAACTTCTCTTTGAATCTATAAGAAAATGATTTACAATGCATTAAATGCTCCATACAATTTATTAATAATGTCAACACATTTTACATATCCCAAGAATTTAACTATGTCGGCTGGGAATCTTAATTATTTCTCCAAATGTAATTTACTGATACTCGGTCAATACTGTATTCTTCTCCTCGGTCATCATTGTGTATCTCGTTAATTTCTTATCGCTCAACAATTATCAATTTTTGGTCAACACTAGATTTACTCGACATATACTAGTGTTTGATCGACACTAACATCACTCGACTTAAACTAGATTTCTTCACTTTTGCTCGATTAATCCTACCTCTCCAATCTTTCTTCTTACTTAGATAAACAATACATTATCTTATCAATGTGCCAACTAATCAAGTACCCATTGAAGTATCAAATAACTCAACCTCTCCTTAGGTTCTCTTGTTATCTCCTTTACCAAATCCTCTTCATCAATCAATAGATATGGTACTCTCCTAGATATACCAGTTAAGGTTTGACATTAATGACAATATAACAATTGTTTCAATTGTAGTTTCCAACAACTATCAAATTTTAATATGGAAGCATATTCCAAATTGAAAAGGTTAGTACTTAATGAGGCAAGCTGAACAACGAGTACTTTGTCATTATTAACATTAGTAGCTTCAAAAATTCTCATCAAAAGGACTTGAGACACAGATAAAAGATGTGTCTTTCAAATGTATTAATCTCCAAAATCATAACACATAGTTTGTGTGAAGCATTTGGGAATGTAAGTGTGCACTGCTTGCCATTAATTTGAATACCAAGCAAAAGTATTCGATCATCGGAGATGTCTTCTAAGATCATTACGTCTAAAATGGGTCTAATGCCTACATTTCAAATGGTGACTTTAAAGGCTGATTTATAGGTGGAAATATGTGCGCCCACGATTTTAATGACATCAGTAATTACAAATTTTTAAATTATTTCCATATCCTTTGGTCATTTCTGATCATTATGATGCAAATCCAATACATTGATGTCAGCAAGATATGATCTTGGGAATGGTTTTTGTTTACACATGCCAAATTTGATGACAATCAAAAGGATATGGTGGGCAAGTACAACTTTAAATTTAGTGGGAAACTAATTCTCAAGCTATATGGATTTCTAGATAACATATTAGCCAAGGATTAATTTGGGTGCACAATCATTTGGAGGTTGAAGTACAGGTGATTAGATTGATTGTACATTGTCATTAACTACATTTCACATACCTACATTTTGGTATGGCTATATATTTCGCAATGAGTACCAATTCTTCAAAAGTTAATCAAATTGAAGTTTGAGAGTGTTTTGGTTGCCAAGTCTATGAATGGAGCAAGATGGAGTATCAACCATTTAATCTCAGGATTTATTTTCCACCAAGAGATAGGGAAACTCATTTCACTTAGCAAATCACAGAAGGTGATCTTGTTTCCATCTTCAACACACAATGCAGTGTCTGTAAAAGTATGTTCAGTGTGCTTATTAGGGAAGAAGTTTTATCCCCTATGGTGAGAAGAATTTTTTTCCCTAGTCAATTGCTTTCAATTTTTATTTCAAATTCAGTGGATCTTCTCCAATCCCTCACTAATATTGAGGAATTGGTAGAAAAATGTGTGCGTCTGGGAGTCATAGGTCAAAATTTCCTTCTTAATGCATTACAGAGGTATAATTAATGGGATGGAGAGGGTTTTGTGGGAGGAGTATTCTCAAGAAATGCCTTGCAAAATGTTCCTTCTATGGTTTCTCTCTATGAAAAAATCAAGCTTGCTTTAGAAACCCCATGATTTTGGATTTGTGAGGAATTCACTCTTTAGGCACCACAAGGTGCTTGGAACTCCTTTGGTTAATCACATTCAGGCTAAAACCAATGCCTTTTTGATGCTTCTATTCTAGCATAATGAAGATCATATCCCTATGGTTTGAGTTCCAAATGTCCTTTAAAATGTACATGACCAACTTCCTCAAGTCCCAGATTTAAATGCAGTTGTGGTCCCCGACATTGAGGGTGAATTTGACTTTGAGAATGCTCAAAACAATGGAGAATTGCAACATGAAGGGGAGCCATTTGCATCCCCTGTTTGAATGGAAGTGTAAATATTCTAGTTTCAAATTTTTGGCTGCTCGATCATGGATTTGCTTGCAAATTTTATAACATTGTGATCCTATGGTGGTATAATGCTTGCTCTTTCCATTTCAATTTGTTTGTAATGCACGTCTTCTACTAATGTTGGTCGACTGGAGTTTGCTTCTAAGTTTTCAAAAGTTTGGAATACAAAGCTACAGTGACATAGACCCATCTTTGAATGTAAATTTTGATAAAACATAATGGTAATTGGTGATTTTGGCTAATGATAATGATTTCATAAGATGCAAATTCAGTATAGCAGCAACAAAGGATTATTATAGTCTTGTATTACATGGTTTTGATTGTGATATGTAATTTGAAAATAAAATGTTTCTTTGCCAATTTTCCACTTTGGCATTTCTATGGTTTAAAATATTAGGTTGAATTTATGGTTAGAAAGACAAATATTTGGCTGATTAAAGCCTCTTGATATTTTATGTAATCCTTTTATATTTTTATTATTAATATATATATTCAAGCTTATAACCTTTTTCAAAAAGATTTTTTTAATAAAATCTTAGAATTATTTTGAAGTAATGAATTCTCTAAGATATTCAAATTTAAAACACCCAAAAAAATATTTAAACCTAAATTTAAAATATTAAGTTTATATAATAATTTTAAAAACAAATATCTTGTTTAACTTCATTAGCTTAAAAAATGGTAGTATTCAATGTAATATATATCAATTGCATAGTTGCTATTTTAACAAGTGCCATGTAGTGGCTAGTACTTGCCTTTAGTTCTAGTTTTAATTGTATTAGCATATAATTTTAAAAAAATTAAAGTAAATATTTTTTAAATTTATTTAATATATTATTAGGTTAGGTTAAATATTTATTTTAGTTATGTTAAAGTTCAATTAGAAATATAATTAATTCAAATTTTAATTTATATGTAAAATAATTTTTTGACTCTATCTAATTTAATTTTTAATAAATTTCCTAGAATTATAAATATATTTTAATTAATTATAAAATATATAATTTAAATGATAGCCAACCAAAATAGAATGACCTATATTGATTTGCATTGAGCTCACCAATTAATTAAAATTTCTTATAATTATTGTAAATCTCTCTTAAATATTTCGATATTGCATATTCCCATAAAAATATATATTTACTTTGGTTTAAAATATAAATATCATAAATGCATGAATTCATAAATATAATATTATTATTATATTTTAAATAATAAAGAGGTAATATAATTAACTTAATTTTATATATTTGATATAAAAATATAAAATAATAATATATAATTTAATATTAACTATTATTTTAATAATAAAAAATATAATAAGAAAACTAATATAATTATAATATAAAAATTCTAATTAATTTATAAAAAATAAATTAAAATAAACTGCAATACAATATGGCTTAAAAAGTGGAGAAAAAATTATTCATATTCTTCACTCATTCTTAAAAATCCGTGTAAAAACTTAAATAATATGCATGTAAACTTTTGAATAATAAAATAAATTTCAAAAATAAAAAACAACTTACTTATCATTGGTTCCTATGATTGTTTTTAATAACTAGTTAACTAGTACAATGCAAAACTAATAATATAATTAAATTATATATTAATATATATGTGATTTAAACTTCTGATTTTAACATCAATGTTTTGAAATTAATATCTTATTTTCTTTTCTTGATGAATAGTAGAGTATGATTCAAAATTTTGATGTAAAAAAGAATACATGGTTAGAACTAGAATAAATCACATTATTAGGAACTCTAGAAATCTTTTGTCTTCAATTAATATCTATATTCAACTTACAAATAGTAATAATAAATATATCCAATGTATATCCAATGGTTTAGATACACCCCCGCACAAAAGACTAGGGCTTTGGAAGGTAAGGGTCCTAGGGTTCAGCCACAAAAGGATGATGCTAAATTCCATCCATCAGTCAAAAAACCCTACTCTTACCTTGACAAAACCCTAACCTTTTCTGCGGGGAAATCTAAGATTACGGTTAATACAACAAGACCTAATCTTAAGAAACAAGAGGGTTTGAAACATAAATCCAGAAGCAATCTTGAGGCTTATAGTCCTCCCCATCGAAGATGGAAGGAAAAGCTTTCATCACATAAAGCTCACTCAAAATCGGGTATGTCGGGATGTGATCTAATTTTACCTCATAATGATCATTACAAGGCAATCTATCCGCACCCTCATAGGCGTAGTAGATACTTGAATAAAGGTCATGATAAAATTAGTGCTAATTATGGACAAAATTGTGATATACTCATTTTAGATAATGTAGATATAAAACAACAACAGGAGTATCTTGCAAAAACAGGTATAATTTGCAGGTGGAATGGTACAGGAGCTTCTATTAATGACATAATAGAAGGGTTGACATCTCAATTACCCAGTGAGGTAAGTACAACAATTCTTATGGAGAAATTCATTTTCATAGACTGTAAGAATAGTGTGCTAAAAAATAGCATCATGAAAGAGCATTGTATTAAGTTTAGGCAAATTCCTTTCTCTATGTTCAATTGGGTTCCTCTCTTTAATCCAATAAATTTAGAGGACTTCAAAGTTGAAAAAGCTATCTCTCTCAGAAATTTACCTCTGGAACTTTCTAGGCAGGAAATAATCAGCAATATAGGTAATAAGATTGGAAGCTTCATTAGAAGTGTTGATTATAAACATACTCAATCTGAGAAGACAATCATTGTTGAGATGAATTTTCATCAAAGCTATATTTCCCCTATACATTTATGTTTCAATTCTAACTTTGTAATAGTCAATCCTATCATCATAGAAGATTACATTGAAATTGACAAAGTTTTTCATACAATACATAAAAACACCTCCCTGCTTAGTCAGAATGGTGTGGATTATGAGTTAAATTTCTTTAATGATAAAGGAGGATTCACCATTACAAACTCTAGAGTCCATATCTCAGATAGGCTCTCTCCTCCTCCTATGCTCACCCCTATGGACAATTCTAAATGTTGGAACAATATTGAAGGCACTCACTCTCAGGAAAGTTAGGGTGTTATTTCTCCAATTCGGAATTATGAATCTGAAATGGAAAAAAAATTTAACTATAATTCGGGCAATCCTAGTAAGAAAGCAATTTGTGTAATAGAGGATTTAGAACTATGTTCTCAAGAGCAGGAAGCTAATGTTAAACACACTTCCCCCCTTCAGTCTCTGAATTTCACTGAGAATATCCCACAGATGGAGACCAATAGGAAATTAGATAATCAACCAAAACCAGATAAGGGATCTGAAATAGAGCTCTGCAATCAAGAAGTCAAGATTATCACTGACTACTTAGGAGAAACAGTGACTAATGAGTTGTTGGATCTTTTCATTGATGAAATATGTGATAAGGAAGAACTGTTATTACAGAAAAAATTGCTGATAGAAAAGATTTTGTCTATCCAAAAGGATGAAAATGTAGTAGAATCACCTATGAAGCAACAGCAAGAGGTGGCTGGTATAACACTCACTATCCCTTTGGAGTTTGAAATCCTGAACAAGGATATGTCTAATAATATAGATAATATAGTAGAGATGTATGGAGAATAGATTATAGAGCAAGAAGAATCCCCTAGCTTCTTAGAGGAAGATCTAAAAACCATAGAACAAAATGATAAAATTATTAATAAGACTTTACTTATGGATATCTTAGAGGCCAGTAAAGATGCAATTGCTAGTTTATTTGGGATAACAAATGAGGATAGACATCTTGGAATTGCTATAAATAGGGGCGGTCTGAGCACTCCCAACATCAACAAAATTAAAAAAAAGAGGGGAAGGAAGTCCTCCATTGAATTGAGAAACCTAGCTGGCAAAGCTGGTAATCAACAAAAAATTGTAGACATTTTGAACAATGGGAAGGGGAAGTGCCTTCCCTAGAACCAATGAAAGTCACTACTTGGAATGTTAGGGGATTAAATGCCCCTAACAAGAAAAGATTAATTAAAAGATATTTAAAAAATTTTGAATCAGAAATCATATTGTTACAAGAAACTAAACTAAGTAAGGAAGAAAGTATTAAGTTCAGTAATAAATTAAGAATTTGGAAGTCAAAATTTGTTGTATCAAAAGGATCCTCCAATGGCCTAGCTGCCCTGTGGGATCCAAGGAAAGTCTCAGCCATTACCACAGTTAAGAATAATAACTAGATGGTATTAGGAATTAATAGCCTTAAATCTAATTTAAAATTTAATTTAATCAACATTTATGGGCCTATTCAGATTGAAGAGAAAAGGAAGGTATGGGAGGAAATTCAAACTCTACTACAAGCAAACAAATTAGAAACTCATATCATAGGTGGGGACTTTAACGCTATCCTAGATACCAAAGAAAAATATGGAGGATCTCAATTTATTTCACAATCATAGAAAGATTTTAGCCAATGGGTTATAGACAATCGTTTAATCAATATTAATACAAACAATGGGATTTTCACATGGAATAATAGAAGATCTGGATTTAGTCACATAGCAGAAAAATTGGATAGATTTTTTATTAGTGGGGAGTCTGATACTTTCAATTAGTTAGTAAATGCTAAAATTCTCCCAGAGGCTGGTTCAGATCACTTCCCAATTAGGCTCACTATAACAGAAAGCTGCAAACCATCTAGAAATCCCTTTAAATTTGAATTTATGTGGTTCCAAAATCTGGAATTTATCAGCCTCTTGGAACAATGGTGGAATCAAATCTCGATAAAAGGATCTAAAATGTATAGTTTAGTGGCGAAACTCAAAATTATTAAGAATAAAGCCTTGGAGTGGAACAAGAATAATTTTAATGATATTTTCAAAGAAAAAACTCATATTGAACAAGAATTAGAGGATCTTAATAATATAGTAATAGATCAAGGCATGAATGAATTTAGTTACCTCAAAGAAAAAGAACTTATGTCTAAATATAATGCAATTCTTCTCAAAGAAGAAATCTTCTGGAAACAAAATTCCAGAGAGACATGGCTGAAGGAGGGAGACAACAATACGAAGTTTTTTCATAATTCAACTAACTTTAAAAGAAGCATTAATAGAATCACCAAAATCAAGAATGATGAGGGCCATTTCGTCGATGACCCAAACCAAATCTCAACTGTTTTCACGCAATTTTATCAATCCCTCCTCAATAATAGCGAAGCTATTGACCTCAAAGCCCAAAATGAAATGTTAGAGGCAATCCCTAAATTGATATCGAAAACAGATAACAAAATGATTAATGGAAAACTAACTATGGAAGAAGTCAAATCAGCGGTCTTTCAACTTCATCCAGATAAAGCCCCTAGACCAGATGGGTACCAGGCAGGTTTTTTCCAAAAATGTTGGCATTTTGTGGGTAATGAAGTTTGGCAAGCAGTGGAAGCTACTAGAAACTCAAGATCATTATTATCTGTAATTAACAACACCTTCTTTACATTAATACCCAAGAAAAATGAATGCACGGATCCAGGGGATTTTAGGCCCATATCACTATGCAACACTATCTATAAAATTTTATCTAAATGTTTGGCTAACAGACTCAAAACTCTTCTTCTCATTATCATCTCTGAAGAGCAGACGGGCTTCATAGCCAATCGTTCTATTTTAGACGGAATTATTATAGCCCAAGAATTAGTTCATACTGCGCAAATAACTAAGGAACCAAGTATGCTTATAAAAATTGATATACAAAAAGCTTATGACAAATCTCTACAAATGCTTGGAAGCATTTGGCTTCTCCAAACAGTGGACTAATCTTATTTTCAACTGTATCTCCACCCCTAAAATCTCAATTCTTATCAACGGAACCCCATAAGGCTTCTTTAATATTTCTAGGGGTATTAGACAAGGAGACCCACTATCTCCTTTCTTGTATGTGATTATGGCAGAAGCCCTAGGCAAAGCAATCAACAAGAAACAATCAGAAGCTAATATAATAGGTTTAAAGGCATCGGAAAACATCCCAAATATTACTCGCCAACAATTTGTCGACGACACAATTCTCCCAGGTTCAGCCAACGTGCATGAAGCTAAGGCCTTTAAAGATATCCTAGATCTTTATATGAAGGCTTCAGGCCAACAAGTGAATCCTAATAAATCAGAAATTTTCTTCCTCAATACCACTCTGAAATTGGAAAAGGAAATTTGCAACTTGATGGGTTACAATCTTGGTAAGTTTCCTTGTAAGTATCTGGGAATTGAATTAGACAAAGGTCTTCTTTCCTCCAAACTATGGCAATAAGTGCTTACTAAAATCCAAAACAAACGAAGCTCTTGGAAAGGGAAGTGGCTTACAAAAGCAAGTAGAACCACTATGATTAAATCAGTTCTATCATCCATTCCCACGTATCAAATGTCAGTTCTCCCCCTTCCGGTAAACATTAAGAATAGTCTAGATAAAAATTTTAGAGATTTTTACTGGCAAGGCACATCTGAAGAGAAAAAATTAGCCTTAATTAAATGGGAAACCCTCTGTAAACCAATCTCTAAAGGGGGTTTGGGCATCAAAAACCTTCAATGGAAAAACAAAGCTTTGGGTGCAAAGCTAATTTGGAGGTTATATAAAGAATCGAATAGTAAATGGGCTTCAATATTATTGCATAAATACATCCCAGACGTGGACCCTATTAATATATTCAGGGCTCAATCACACGTAAAAGAATCCACGATTTGGAACTTTATTCAAGAATCAAGAGGGATCATAAGCAAATTCCTCACTTGGGATGTAGGTAGAGGGGATAAAGCCTTATTCTGGGAGGATTCCTGGGTTGGTTTGTCCCCCCTCAATAAGCTGGGTTTTTCGCATAACTTTATAGATGAATGCAAAAATTCTATTGGTCTATATCTTAAAGATTACTTGAGCTTAGAAGCTGATTCATCTTGGAAAATTATAGGTAACACATCTTTTTCAAGCTTAGAGGGTTAGAAACTTTTGGATATTATTAAGGATAGAGATATTGTAATAAAAAATAAATCAGACAAGCTGATATGGGCAGGATCTAACAGTGGAGAATACTCAGTTCAGGAAGGTTATAAGTCTATAATTGTTGAGCAAAATATGGACAATTTAGATATACCCCTGAATCTCTGCTGGAACAAAGCGTGTCTTCCCAAGGCTGGAATGTTTCTTTGGGCAGCTATGCAAAAGAAAATCTTAACAGTGGATAGACTCAACAAGCTTGGTTTCAAGGGGCCATCCAGATGCCCCTTGTCTTGAACGAAAATCCGCCTTTCAATCTAATCTACCGAGTACACTTAAAGCTTGGTCGACACTCTTCAAAGATAACTTATATAAAGATATATGGACTGTCTCTCCTTCCATTTTGGTGTGGGAAGTATGGAAAGAATGGAACAGAAGGATCTTCACTGATAAAAAACTAGAATGGAAGTCTATCACTAATAAGGTAGAAACATCAATCGTGGAAATTATTAATAGTATTCTTCGAGACCAATTATGCTATGAGGAGTCATTTAAGAGTTGGGATAACAGAATCATACTAAAATGGCCTAATCTCAATATACCACCTCTTTATGGTAAAGGAGGTACCAAATCTAAAATAGTCAGATCTAATTGTAAATGGACCCCTCCTTATGTGGGGTGGTTCAAACTAAATTTTGATGGGGCCTCAAGGGGAAACCCTAGTATAGCAGGTATTGGGGGGATCATAAGGAATTGGAAAGAAGAAGTTATAGCCAAGTTCTCTTGGCCTATCAAACCCACTACTAACAATATGGCAGAGTGCAAAGCTGCACTAGAAGGTCTAAAACTCTGCAAGAAACTCAATATCTCAAAATTAATTATTGAAGGGGATTCACAAGTTATCATTAACGCTATTCGAACTAAAAGGACACTAAATTGGACTTTAAATTCAAGACTAGAAGAAATCAATTCAATTCTGGATAATATACCCAATTACGAAATCAAACATACCTATAGGGAAGGTAACTCAGAGGCAGATATGCTAGCAAATCAAGGTGCTAATGGAATTACAACAATGGATACTAATTTTATATCTTGTTTTAAGGATAATCCAACCCATTGACTGCTCTAATAAGGCTAATGCTATTAGATATATTAGTAATTTAACAGCAAGCAGTATTGATAATTTTTGAGCTTATAGAATAAAGGTCATAAGCTGTGATGTATACATATATCTTATTAAGGTCGGCATATTAACAATCTACCCACTAATTACAATAACCTTTATACTTATCAGTATATAGGTAACCTGCAATTTACTCTTAACAATTTTATAAGATTTATCTTACTAGGTTTTAGACTTTCACCAATTATAATCTTTATGATGCATTACAAATTAGCAAGTTTCAATCCTCCTTAGTGCTAATCTTTAATCATTTCCTCCTTTTTCCCCTGCTAGGTCTTGTTTACTTCCGGAAAGCAACTTTAGTGATAATTCGGAATGAACTATCATAGCCCTTCCTAAAATCAATGGAATATTAACTTGGATGTTCCCAAGGTCAGATAGGATGCTCTTCTTATCATTAACATCACGACCTAGGAATAGATTGGGCTGCTAATGATAAGTTTATAATAATATTTACGCATTGGGGTATGTGCTAACGTGGTTAGATAAGATCCCCACTTTCCTTATTTAGCATGTATCTCAGCTTAGGATTACTCCCGAATGTAGAATATCACGAGCTTGAGATATAACTTATATCTGCCATCATTCATAGACAGACACTCACTTTAATCATTATGTAGACACACCTATTCCAATTATTACATAAATAAGATTATCACTTAAGATCAAGGCTCTTTTCAGAATTATAGATTAAGAACAAAGGATAGTTCTAGACCTTTGAATGATGGTTCCGGTACTTTCCAGAAAGCTCTGCAAGATTACTACTAATACAGATAGATCAGTGAATAAATCTTTTAGGACAAAGCATGGAGACTAAATTAATTACTTTCTATACCAAAAGTGACTGAGCTATGGCATTTAGAGGGTTAATCTTCCCTGAAAGGTGGAATCAAATTTTGAATCCTTTACCGGATTCAACAAGTAGGGCTATAGAGAAATCTATCGGAGACCATTTCTTTTGTAATGAATACACATATAGAACTAATGGAAGTGGCATAGGTCAATTTATTTCCCTGTCAATATTTGCAAGAAAGAACAAGGAAGATATCATCAGGGTAGCCAGGGAATTATTCGTAGATCACCTCGGAGGTCTTGAAAAGATGGTGTATTGTGTGGATAATAACCTAACTATCCCATTCTCGGAATTAACTATGCAGACTAACAAGGATGACTTGGAAAGGATTCCACAGTCCCAAAGAGTGGCGATGATGAACTTCAAGAATGGAGTTTGTTTTGACATGCACTGGCCAGAAATGGCTAGAAACATTGAGTTCCTATACAAGGAAATACTGGCAGAAGAAACTGAAACAAGTTGGATCCTCAATTATTGGAGAGAGGAAGGTTTTGATATTCCTGATTACCTTGACAATATTGTCCCTGCAAACATACATATAATGGCACCTGAAGTGCCCCGGTGCACCAGGAGGAATAAGAAGGGTCCAGAGGAGGTTGAGTGCATAGTGGTAATGGTGAAAGGGGACTCGGCTTGGAAATGCACAGCTGTGCAAAAGAACAACGACTAATCAAGTTTATTTGGATTGATGTTTGATATATTTTCTTTCCTTTGTTTAGCTACTTTAATGTTTAGTCTATATATCACTTTATGCTACAATTATATGAACTTGGTTACAGTAGATCGTAATCTCAGAACTTATGTACAACTCTGTTAATTAGACAATGCTTGATGACATTATGTGTATATACATATACAGTTAATATTGTGTAAGTATCTGGTTTTTATGGAAATATCAGTAGCTATCAATACTAATTCTGAGTAAGCTATCATTATGTCTGAGCAGGGATATTATTTTGCAATTTGGAGTATATGTATTTGAGGATCAATTGGTTACATAGAAGCATGACATTAAAATAAGAAGAGATCAGTATACCTACCCGAGACACTTTGGCTCCCTTAAAATCTTACCTTTTTTGCGCACGTGGGTTTCGAAGTATATGATTAATTATAGAAATTCTCGGTCCTCTTGAGCATTCAGAGGACCAACAACTTTCTATATATTCAGAAAGATCAACTCATAGAGGCTGATCATCAATTGTGTAGCAGGGGAGTTTTCATATATATATATATATATATATATATATATATATATATATATATATATATATATATATATATATATATATATATATATATATATATATATCCACCAAGAGTTACATTCTCAGACATTTGCCTCTCCAAAATTCTTATTAATCATCCATCGTTAGCATAGCTCATGCACAGTTAGTGTTTTATCATTTTAGAATTTGGTTGATATATATATATATATATATGTGTGTGTGTGTGTGTGTGTGTGTGTGTGTGTGTGTGTGTGTGTGTGTGTGTGTGTGTGTGTGTGTGTGTGTTTCGTATTACTACCATTTTCTGTATATGTTCCCTCCTCTTAATAACTGTTGATTCTGGACTGTTCAGAGGTGGCTTATAGAAATTTCGTGGTCTTTTAGATATAGAGATGGGGGTAGATAATAACCCCTCTCTCTCTCTCTCTCTCTCTCTCTCTCTCTCTCTCTCTCTCTCTCTCTCTCTATATATATATATATATATATATATATATATATATATATATATATATATATATATCCACCAAGAGTTACATTCTCAGACATTTGCCTCTCCAAAATTCTTATTAATCATCCATCGTTAGCATAGCTCATGCACAGTTAGTGTTTTATCATTTTAGAATTTGGTTGATATATATATGTGTGTGTGTGTGTGTGTGTGTGTGTGTGTGTGTGTTTCGTATTACTACCATTTTCTGTATATGTTCCCTCCTCTTAATAACTGTTGATTCTGGACTGTTTAGAGGTGGCTTATAGAAATTTCGTGGTCTTTTAGATATAGAGATGGGGGTAGATAATAACCCCCTCTCTATATCTAAGTATTCATTGCTTAGCTCCACTTAACTTTCTGTAACTTTTGAATGGATATTGAAGTAACTAAGGATCATAAACATAGAAGTTATTGTAAAGGTAGCTCTAGATCAGAGTCATTCATTTATAAACCTTTGGCTAACTAAGATTCCTATTGATAGAGATCAATGATCAGAGGAAACATAGGGGTTTCTCAACTACTATACATTTAGTTTAAATCTTAAAATGGACAGCATCAGTTAGAGCTCCCCCTTTTCGTTTACACACATTAAGAATAGCCTCGGGCCTTCCAAACTAGGGTTAAACAAAGAAGAGTCTCCTCTTGTGTAGTTCTGATAGTCTTTGCCCTTTTCTGTTTTTGATGGAGTAGACCTCACTTCATATTATGGTTTGAGAAACTAAAAGAGATAGTGTTCTAAATCAATAGCCTTGTTTTTTATTTCAGTAGTAAAGGATCATTTATTCTGGGTAATATTACACAAGATACTTGGCCATCTCTATTTCTCCATTCTCCTAATTAATACCTAGTCTTGGTAATACTCTGGTGCTATACTCTGTCTTTTATATGAATTTAAATGTTATATGTACTTCTTTGGTCTTATTAAATGATGTTGTATTTAGATTATGTGGTAGTACTTTTAGATATTATTTTAAAGAAATCGATTGGTTCCCTTTACTATACTTAAAACATATATGATTAATTACCCTTTCGGTTGTGTAGAGAAATCTGAGAACATAGCATAAAGGGGTATTAATCATATAATTTAAGGCTTTTTAAACGAGCTGTGGTCCTTAGACCTTAAATTATGTCTATGGTATATAAGATTATGGGTATATCTCTTTAGAGGATATTGGTGCTCAAGTCATATGTTTTATGATGCTAGTTAATGTGGCTATAGCTGTGGAATAAACTCTTATAGTAGGATAGTTTATCATAGCCTACTATAAGCTTATAAGGTTACTGACCGATCTTTAGTCACATTAAGTAGTATCTTCGTTAGAAATCTAAACATTTAAGATTCAATTTAATGTCATCCGATCTTTATCATAGAAACTTCTAGCATGAAATACATGTTTTCTTTGGACTTTTAACTCCCTAACTAGGAACTTTAAACAAGAATTTGGGTTGGTTAAGTGCTTTGTCTTATATAGTGAGAGAGGCTTTCAAAATGCTAATCATCCGGAGGAAGGAGGATATTCTCAATTCGGCGCCAAATCCAATTTCCTTTGAAGGATTATGATCAGTTATTTACATGATTGGTAATCTAACTGCATGAAACAAAGAGATGTATACATAAATCTGCAATGTAATCAATGTAACTTTATAAACCTCGATAAGTATCGAGTAGTGGGTATGCCCACAGAGAGTATGTATGTATTTGACAAATCTCGATAGATATTGAGTCGTGGGAATGCCCACGGAAATTATGTATTAGTATCAGGACTTAAAGTCTCGGGCACGGCTGGAGGTTTTCTCAACCCCTCTCTTTCCTACTAGTGCCTGCACTGAACAGAGTTTTTTGTTAAAACTTTTAATTTAAATATAAATAAAATTTAGGGCTTCGGCCTTTTACCGATAAAAAAAAATTGAAAAAAATAAATTACATAAATTTATAATCTGAATATAACAATTTATATTTATAAATAAATTATTAATTTTATTTATATAATTATTTAAAAGTTATTATTTTTATTACTTACTAATTGAATTATTTAATTTAATTTTAAAAGTACATAATTATATTTTAATATGTTATGAATATGATTTATATCTATTATTGTAAAATATTTGAAGTAAAAAATTAGCTTTAAATTTATATATATATAATTTTATAAATTTTTAATAACTTTAAATTCTTTTATAGTCAACTTCCTTTTCCGTGAATTATTTATTACAAATAAATATATTAAATTGCAACATATAATTTTTATAATATTGTATTAAAGATTTATTTAATATCTTAGATTAGACATTGTAGAATATAATTAGAATTAATTCAAAAGTTAAAAAATAAAAAATTCTTTATGTTTTCACATAAACTTAATTTTTTAAATATGAGAGTATTAAAATATATTTGTTTTATTTTATTTTTTTCAGCAGTAAAAACAGTCGGTATTGGCTAAATGGTAAACTAAAACGTAAAATGTATAAGGAAAGTTTGAAAAAAGTGAAAAAAAAACTTAGTGTCCCCCTTGGTAAGATTTGCGTTTTAGTTTACGATTTAAAACAGTCGGCCTTCCATAAAAGTGTGTGTTGCAGGCTGTAAAAAAAGGACAGTGGCCCTTACATATGTACAGTGATGTAAGGAGTGTGGGCACATGGGACTATGTACTAGTTTGAAGATGTTCCGTAATATAGACCAGATGCATACTGTTCTTCCTCATTTCTTTATATTATATTAATGGGCATTATGTCACTTCTTCCAATAAAAAAACACTTTGATCTGGTTCATTTAAATATTGATTTCATCAGCAGACAAAAACATTTTTGAATAAAATTGAAGGAGAATATGCTCCCAATTCTATATTCAAGTTTAAAAGAGAATCAAAGTGAATGTTTAAGAGAGAGTAGGAATTGTTTTTGGCATTGAGGACAAAAGGCTCATTGGAATCTGTCTCCCTCATGCTAGGAATGATTGTCCAATATTATAATAACAATGTACGACGATATTCCAGATAACGTGGGTTTGCTGTCATTGGTTAACTTATTAAGTTGCACATATCTACTTTTGTTTTTTTGGATTTAGGCTATAACACAACAGTAAAAATAAAAAGCAGATTTAGTTAAGAAAATGAAATGTGAGAGTAAGATCCTATTTAAGAGACTTATCCATTTTCCTTCTATTTACCAGCTTAATGCTATTCTATTTAAAGGCTTATAAAAACAAAGTAGATAATGTAATTGTTGTATTGTACTCTTCTAATAGATGCGGTCTTGTATCTTTAGTTTTGCGATTTTTTATTATTTATCTGCACTTTTATTCAACAATTGGTATTAGAGTTTGGTAAAGAAGTTGATTGAGAATTTTTTTTAAAAGTTCGATAAGACGGAAAAGTGGATAAATAGAGAATTAGAAAATTCTCAATGCATAATTTTGGAATGTGGAAGGATGCAAATGATATCATTGTTGATTCAAAAAGACATCTCAATAGCATTGGAAGCCAAAGCCAAAGCTAAAAAGTCAACTATGATGGTTGCTAAAGAGTGGGAGAAACTGGATAAGAAAGTGAGAGCAACCATCTTCATCTCTATAATATATCTAGTAATATTTTATTTAATGTTGCAATGGAAAAGAGTGCAAAAGGATTGTGGGAGAAATTACTTGATAGTTTATCTCATGAAGAAATTGTATAATTTGAAGATGAAGGAAGGAGATAATATGTCCAATGACCTTAAAATGAATTTGATACATTAGCCAACTAATTTATTTTTGTGAACATGTATTTAGATGACAAAATCAAAACCATCTTATTGTTGTGCTCTCTACTAGATAGTTGGGAAGGAGTAGTGATGGCAATCAACAATTTGATGTCCAATAAAAACATATTGAAGTTTGATGATGTAGAGGGAGGCCTCAAGATAGAGACATAAATAATACTAAGAGAAGATCAAAATTTGCAAAGAGATATATGTCTAGAGGAAGAAATGAAGGATGCTAGTTTTGTGGCAAAAAAGGACACACCAAAGAATTATTGGTCATATGTAAGAAAGTGCTAAATTAGTTAAAGGGAATGAAGTTAACACAACATATGAACAAGATGAAGGTGCTTTACTCTTGTCAACTAGAAAAACTACAACTGATTTGTGTGTTGGTCTAATGCTTCTTCATGCGACCCCATGTTGGGTAGCTTTAAAAATCTATCAAGAAGGTAAACTTGGTAGAGTCTACATCGGTGACAACAAACCATGTGATATTATTGGTAAAGATGATGTGATGTTGAGAATTTAAAGAATGGAAATAAGTGGATGTTGTGAGTTGTGAGACATGTTCTAAGATCAAAAGGAAACTCATTTATGTCGGACGACTTGACGCTTAAGGATATAGAATCACCTTTTTCTTCAAACATTTGGAAGGTGATCAAAGGAGCCTTTAGTTGCAAGAGGCAAAAAATTCAACCCTTAATATGTGCTAAAGATCCACACTAAAATGAGAGCTACATTGACAATTGTGAACAACAAGACATAGGTTTGGCAGAAGAGGCTCAAGAATATGAGCAAGAAGGAACTTGAAATTTTGATGAAAAGAAATCAATTTCCAAGTTTGAAATCTACTGATTTTAAGTTTTGTGAGAATTATACCTATAGAAAAAAAAAGGCAGATCTCATGCACTTGGACAAAGCTTTGGATCTCATGCACTTGGACAAAGCTTTGGATCTCATGCACTTGGACATGTTTAGTCCTACATAGGTGATCTCTTTTGAAGGAGAAAATTAGTTTGTCACTTTACTTGATGATTGCACTCACAAAGTATGGGTTTATATGCTAAATGGGAAAATTAAAGTATTTTTAAAAACTTTCAAAGCAATTAATGAAAAGCAAACCAACAATAAAATCAAATGCTTAAAATGGATAATAGGGAAATTTTTTCTCTTTGGAGTTTAAATTTGTGCAAATAATGGCATCCAACATATTAAGATTGTTTCATTCACTCCTTAGGAAAATGATGCAACTAAGAGATCAAATAATCTTGGAGAGAGCTTGGAGTATGCTCTTTGATGTACATTTCAACATTTGAAGAATTCAGGGAAAGATAGTTAATACAATAGTATACTTGATTATCAAGACCCTTCATCTTGATTAGATTTTGGAATTTCATATGAGAAATGGTTGGGAAGAAGAATTTTCTACAATCACCTGTGGGTCTTTGTTTGTGAAGTGTTTGTTCACGTTCCTAAGGAGAAGAAAATGAAATTGGATCCCAAATCAAAATTATGCATCTTCACTAGCTACAGAGAAGGGTAGTGTGGTTTTAGATGGCAGGATCTAATTGCTAGACAATTAGGTCATAGCTACAATGTCATATTTAGTAACAAAAAGTTACGAGGTTTGAAAGCATAGAGAAGACAAATAAAAAAATATGTGCCATTATCATATATCACTAATGGAAATGATATAATTTCATAGGAACCAAAACCTAGAAGTAATATTCATATCCTATACCTGCCCCTGCAATTTCATCCATTGTACATACTCATGTGATAGTTTAGAATTCCACATAGGCTATATTGTTTCCTATGCAACCATTATCCTATGCATGCCCCATGTCATGCTCGTGTACACTAGCTCTCTTCATCCCACCTTTCATTGCCTTTTGTATGCCAAATTTGGCATGGTGTGTGAGTGAGGGTAAATTCCATGCACCCCCACCCCATCCTAAACTACTGCAACCTCCTATGCCTGAAGTTTCTCCAACACAACTTGGCTTTGCTAGTGTTAAACTCACTACTCACACCAAGTTTGGGATGTGTTTCCTCTCACAATGCTTTCTCGTGACTTCTAAAGCATATACTTTCTAATCAATGTGATTAGTTGATTCCAACACCAAGGGTGGATAGTGTTGTTGCCACATGATATCCACTTTTGAAGTATCTCCTAAATTAACATTTGCTACCACAATCAATAGTCTTTGGTAGCATGTAGTCAACTAATTGAGCACCAGAGATGAGTAATGATGGAAAAGTTGTAAATTCAGCACTAAAGGGTGAGCAATCAACAATCATAAAAACTTTCTAATTAATTAGGGATGCAAAGGAATAATAATGTTGTTGATTTATATCATATGCAAAAGAGAATAATTGCCTAAATTAAAATGTTAGTATTCAAGGGAAAATTTTGTAACTAGTGCCAAGAAATATAGAGAGTCAATCACAAAAGATAGCTCCTCAATTAAAAAGGTCATGTTGGCAAGAGACATTGCATAGATGCTTTGGTGTTGTCATTGATGGAAACTAAACTCTAATTTCACATGCGCATTGCAGTAGGAGATCATATCGAAAGTCAAAATAGTCCACAGTAAGAACTTGACTAAGTATGCAAATGAAGAACATAGTGTTCTTCCAGTATTTAGTATTTGGTTTGGTGGACTCTTCCATAATTATATTTTTGGTTGCACACCTCAAGGTAGTATTTTGGATGATTAGAGATGCTTATTCCAAATTTTGGAGGTTCGATGATACTTGGTGTGAAAGTTACATGGATCTATATATCATTTTTTATGTTCAACAGTCAGAACAACCAACTTGGTTGAAGAATCTTTTTGTGGACGTGGAAAATCATTTTTGGCGGTAAATTTTGTTTGAATGACAAATCTAACATATTTATAGACACGTGCATGATTATTTTGGCTCGCATTGATATTTGAATTTTGATTTTGGCAATTTTGGTCAACACGTTTTACATTTCCCTAGACCATTTTTAGCTGACATAGTGCAATCTAATTTTTGGTTATGAACCTATAAGATGGATTGTTTAGGGTTTGTAAAGTGTTTTGATGCGTATGAGAAGTTGTGGTGTTAAGGATTTGATATAGGAAAGTCACATCTAAGCTTCTAATCAATGAGAACTCTAAGACAATGCAGTCAGAGGTAAAGTGTATCACATATGAGTAATGAGCATATGCAAAATTGTAATCAAACATTGTTATATGTTATTTCATTAGTTCAACACTTATTAGGGCCCGTTTGGTAGCAAAAATTAGATTGGAATTAGCATTTGTTAGTTCCCATTTCGTCGAATTCTCAGTTTGGGAGTGCAATATGAAAATAGAATAGGAATATGTAAATGCTCATTTTGCCAAAAATGAGCATTTACATCTTCCATTTGAAAAGGTGGAATTGGAATTTGAATGGGGGAAAGCAAATTTTTAAATTTTTCATGTCTACACTTAATTTTTTAATTTTTTATTTGTGTGGGGAGGGATTTAATTTATTTTTTATTTGTTTGGGTGGTTTGTAACTTTGTTATTTATTCAAATTTTTTGCCGAATTTTTTTTTTTTTTTTTTTTAAATGATTTTTTATATTTTTGAATTTTTTTTCGAATTTTTTTTCCAAAATTTTTGTCAAATTTTTTTTGAATTTTGGTTGTAGTGATTGTAACTTGGTTGCCTGCCACCAACTTTGGCTGGCTAAAATGGTCTGCGATTCCATTTTAAATTCAATTCCATTAATAAAAATGAATTATTAAATTCAAAAACATTAAAACAATTCAAAAAAAATTTTAAAAAAAAAATCATACTCAAATTTCAATTCCAGTTTCAAAAAATGGAACCAAACGGTCCAAACATAATCGAGAAATGAAAAATCGGATTATCAAATCCATGATTTGACCGGTTCCAGCATTTGATCAAATCCATCTTTTCCTAATTCTCACTACCAAACGGGCCCTTACTGTCGAATAGAGGTAAAATAGGGTTTTACCTCAATGAATAGGATTAAATAGTGGATAGGGGGAAATGTGTAATTTTGAATAGGTGTGTGATAAAATATGATGAAAATAGATAGATAGGGTGTGAAATATCTATGATGGAAAATGTTGTGGACATACAAACTAAATAAAATAGAAATACTTATCTCGAAAGAAGGTTGATGCAGAAATCACTATTTTCTGATGTTTGTGTTCAGTTTCGGGAGATTCTGCAACCTGCTTTGGATTGGAAATGCCGAGACAAAGAAAACCCAAAAAAAATTTGTCTTTCTGAGGTCGGGTCGACTTTGACCTAGATAGCGAGGCACAATCTTACCCTGGGGCACAATCTCACCCCTCACTGAAGGTCGTCCCTGACCTGAAACAACTCTGATGGAAATTCTATTCACAGATCCCTGAAGTTCGTTGAAAATGGTATCCAGATCTAAACTGGAAATTCATTGTCCTATACTTGTACCTGCAAGAAAAATGGTTTTGTTGTTTGGATGAGGGGTTTTCCTTAGTCAAACCCCGGTTTGGAATCAACCTTAATAATGGAATTGAAATAGAGAATGCTAGCAAGTAGTAGAAGTAGATCTAAGAATGAAGCTATGATATTCAATAGATATGCAATTGTATTTCAAATGTAAACAAGTATGTTGATATGAAAGCTTGAACATAACATTAACCAATGTAAATCAAAACCTCCATGATTGTATGCTTGGGATCCACCTTGAGGGAAGAATGAATAGATCTTGAAGATGAACAAAGGATCTTGAAGGAAGATCACACCACCATGATGGATAGATCTAGGGTTTTAAATGATGAATCTTGAATGCTTGAACCAAATCCCTTCAAAGGCTTGAATGCTTGAATCCTTGATCTTCAATGGAGAACTTGAATGCTTGGATACTTGCTTGAATGTTTCCTTGCTTGAGAATGCTTGATGAACAAATGGATGAGATGGAATTGCTTGGTTGAAGATGGATGCTCATGAATAATTGATAATTGCTCATGAAAAGTGGATGTGAAAATGAGAGAGGAAGGCTTCCTTTTATAGTGATATAGGGCACAAACTTCTAGAGAGGCCGACATTGGAGAATTAAATTCCAATTAACTGTAACCCCTAGAAATGGACCTAGATTAAATGCAATTTAAGATTTTACCATTCTGAAATCCAAAAAAGTCGACCCTGAAGCGGGAAAATAAAACTTTCTGAAGCCCGATATCTCGAAACCTTCAGAACGTGAAAATTGGACCCAGGGTTAGGGTTGAGGTCGACTCTGACCTAGGTCAAGGTCGATGTCGATGCTACCCTAGGTTAGGGTCGAGGTCGACCTTGACCCAGGAGGTCAAATTTGACCATGAGGTCCCATATCTTAAGTTCTCAGGACCAGGTGCCAGGAGAAGCTAGAAATAGGTGGGGAGAGAAGCAGAACAGGGGGGAAAAGCCAGATCCATGCAAAGAACTAATCAAGGTGCTTAACATGACTCCAGACCACTTACTCGAAGGGCTAAAAGTTCTTATCATGGAAGTGCTTCCATTTTAAAATGATAAAACTGTGATTATTGTAGTGATCTTGTACGACAACGAGCCTTCTATATGGTTATAGCCCTAATTGTAATTGACCAGTGAGGACTGGGAAATGTGCCTAAATGCATGTGCCTTCCCGTTATAATACCTTTAGCAGGGTATAGTGTTTTTAACAAAGTACATTATCTTGTGGGTTCCATCCCCATCATGGTTTTTCCCTTAACATGATTTCCATGATAAAAATATTAGTGTTATAGTGTTGTGGTTATTAGCTTTGTGTTCATGCTTGTCACTTTTCATAATATATGTTAACTGGTTTGTGAATCAAATTATTAAGGTTAAATTTTGTAAAACATTGATACACCCCCCCCTCCCCCCTCTTAGTGTTACCTCCTTCCAACAATTGGTATCAAAGCATGGTCCCTTGGAGAAATCCTATCAGCTTGAGGGTGATCCAGGAAGGGAAAATAGATTCGAAATTGTATGACCAACTCACAGTTGAACTAGATGAGCTTGATCATTCTAAAGTAGAAGTTGAAGAGTTGCAAAGGAACCTAAGAGAAGCTGAAATATTCATCAAGTCATTGAAAGCATAGTTGAAGCAAGCTAATATGAAGAGAAGGGAACTTTGTGAACATTTAAAGAAAAAGGATAGTGAGATCTCGGATGATGAACGTAAGTTAGGGCTTGAAGGAGAAGGTTGGAGAATGTGAGAAACCTTAAGCAAGAGAATGCAGTTATCAAGCATGAGATGAAATCTATAGTGATGAGGATGACCAAGGAGATTGAGGATAGGAAGAAGAATGGAGAGAATGTGAGTTAGTCCTTAAAATAAAGTGTTGATGAATACAATAGACTTGTTGCTAGTCTGCAAGAGGCCAAGGATATTGAAGAAGAACTAAGAGAAGAGTTGGTGATTGCTAATGAATATAAAGAGAAGTTCATGATCAACATTGAAAAACTAGATTCATTACTCGAAAGTTGGAGAAGCACAAATAACAAGAGTGGTCTTGGATTTGAGAAAGGAGAAAGCTCCAAATCTAGATCTGGTCTTGAAAATCCTAGATATGAGAAGAAGAAGAATGTGAGGACATAAAAAATACAACCTAATGCTCAAAGGACTAGTGTTAAGTGCTATAATTGCAATAGATTTGGTCGTAAATCCATGCATTGTAGAAATAGGATGAATCAAAATGGTGGATCTTTTTTTATCAATGTTTCAAATGCATTAATGATGGTCATCAATCAAGTGAATGCAAGATGAAAAATACACATAACAAAAGGAATTTTAGATGTTACACATGCAACAATCTTGGACATATTGTTAAGAATTGCAGATCTAAAAGAAACTAGATGAACTATATTATGGTCAATCTGATGTGACATGTTATAAATGCAAAAATGTTGGTCATATTGAGAAATTCCATAGACTTAGAAGTGTGAACAAGAGTAGAAGAGGTATGGTGAACATCAGCATGAGAGGTTTGGTGAACTACAATAATATGAAGAACAATGACAAGGGAAAATAAAAGATTGATGTTGTTGATGTTATAGCTTCGATCAGATTGATTTATCCAAGTAGTAAATTATTCTATTAGAAATATCTCTGATTAAAATATAATTAAGTACATTTATTTTATATATATACATACTTGAGGTTATATATATATATATATATATATATATATATAAAATTAATAATGTATAAAATTATTATTTGTGGTATTAATAAGTTGACTGAAATATATCATTAAACTATTTCATGTTATTGATATTGTGCGACAAAATGTGATTATAGTTACATAGTGTAACACATATACTATTATGTGTTACATATCTTAACTAAGATACAAAACAAACTCCAAATTTTGTGATGGATAAACAATATGTTAGTGCTAATGTATATGAAACAGTATGCACAACAATAAGTAAGGAATAGAGCATGTCTCATGAAGAAACATGTCTCTACATGAGACATGATTTGTTATTGATATTTATAAGTAGTATGAATCTGCACTTGAAGACACATAAATAAAAAGTAGCGATCTTCCAAGTACAAAGTTGTATACAGAATAATATATACATCAAGTACATAGCCTTATATAAAACAAAATTAATATATCACCTCTAATCTAGGATACTTAACATGATATTAGAGCGGGTGTGAAATAAAAGATCAAGATCAAACTTTTATATTAAATCTACCTAAACATATCTTTGTTTTATAAAATTACTATATTCATCAAAATGGTGATCAAAGTTAGACTTGAGGATAGACTTGAAGGCACCTCCAATTTCGTGGCTTGGAAAGTTTGGATGTTACTAACATTTAAAGAGAATGAATTAATCACAATGGTGAAAGAGAAGGAAGCTGAACAAAATGAAAAAGATGAAAAGATTCAATGGGAAAAGAATAATATGAAAGAAATGAAGTTGCTAGTAGATGGAGTGAAGGATCATCTAGAGCCTATAACTATCTGATTAGATTCAACATATGCCATGTTCAAAGCACTTGAATAAATTTTTGAGATAAAAAACTCTAGTAGATTCCTCACTCTCAAAAATCAACTCAGGCAAATGAAGATGAATCAAGGAAATACTATCACCTCATACTTATGAGAATAACGGATTTGAGAAATCAACTCTCTGCAATTGATCATGATTATGATAGTAATGAACTATCAATGATAGCTCTAAATGAACTACCTATCTCTTTGGAATCATGTATTCAAGGCATTAGTGCTCGACCAAAACTCCCCAAATTTGAATGACTGAAAACATACAGTATCCAAGAAGAGTCAAGGTTGATATCCAGAGGGATTGGTGTAAATGATCATAAAGATGAGATTCAAATCCTTCACACTCAAAATCACATAAGAGGAAATAAGTTTGATAGCAAAAGAAAAAGGGGTGAGAACACTAGCGGGAAACAATCATGCAAGAAAATGAGAGACCTATCCAAAGTACAATGCTATAGATGTGATAAATATGATCATCTTGCGATGAAGTGCCCTGATAGAACAAAATCCCAAGCTTCTTTCACTGAGGTTAGAAATATGGATACAAATTCAGAGAAACTTGTATTTTACTCTTCCCTATCTAGTCAAGTTACAAACAACATGAACACCTAGGTGATAGATAGTGGGGCCTCCAGGCACATAGAAAGATTCTAAGAACACTTAGATTCTATTGAGGAAACTTTTGATGAAGAAGTAACCATTAGAGATGATAGAGACTATCCAGTAAAAGGAATTGGGTCTTGTACTGTTCAACTCAAACCTGGCATCTCACTCCAACTCATAGGAATACTATTTGTACCTGGGATCAAAAGAAACTTAGTCTCTATTTCAATTCTTGAAGACAAGGGATACAAGATCACATTTATGGAAGGAAAATTAGTATCTTGACCCAAGAAATCTAACATTAAAAATGCTCACACCATTGGTATAAGACAAGGATGTCTTTATAAACTATGTACTTCTCCTTCTCAAGCCCTAATTCATGAGTCAACTAATGATAATGAAATTTGGCATAGGAGATTAGGGCATTTCCATTTTCGTGGTTTAACCTCTCTAGAGAAGATGGTTACTAGTCTACAAAAACTCAAAACTAAACATGTAAGGACCTGCAAAGGTTGTGCATTAGGAAGAATACCAAAATAACTTTTCACAATAGTGAAAGTAAATCTAAAAATGTACTAGAACTTATTCATTCTGATTTATGTGGACCTATGTATGTTCCATCCATTGGAGGATTTTTGTATTGCATTATCTTTGTAGATGACTACTCTAGGAAAACTTGGATATATTTTCCTAAGTGTAAAGAGTCTGAAAAAATTCTCTTAAAGTTTAAAGAATTTAAGTCTCTAGTAGAAAATTTATCTAAAAAGAGTATTAAAACACTAAGAACAGACAATAGGAAAGAATACACTTTAGAAACCTTCCAAAACTTTGGTAAAAATATTGGGATTAAGAGGGAGTACATTGTTCCTTACAACCCTCAACAAAATGGAGTTGCAGAAAGAAGGAATAGAACTATTGTTGAAGGTGCCAAAGCTATGATGGATGACCAAAACCTAGAAACTCACCTCTGGGCAGAAGCTTCTAGCAATGCCGTTTACATTCAAAATAGATGTCCTCATTTTCATCTACATAACAAGACTCTTGAACAAGTATTAATTGGAACTAAAACTAATACAAGCCATCTTAGGATATTTGTATGCCCAGTCTACATTCATATTCCTAAGGAGAAAAGAACCAAACTAGAACCTTCCACGAAGAAAGGAATTCTAGTTGGATATATGAAACTTCCAAGGCATACAAAATTTACATTCCAGGACAAAGAAATATTGAACTAAGTAGAGATGTGATCTTCGAGGAAGATATTGTTAGAATAACTGAGAGGGGGGTTGAATCAGTTAGATCAATTATCCTACAGTCCCAAATCTTAAGATGTAACTTTAAAAATAATTTCAACAAATTATGCAACTCGGTAACAAAAACTCTTAAACTGCCTGTGCCTTTACCGATTACCAGTTAATTAACTCACAGTAACTACTGATCAAATCAATTATGCAATATGTAAAGTATGATAATAAAAGAATCATCACAGAAACACATAACACAATGATTTAACATGGAAACCATGTTAAGGAAAAAACCACTTGGGATTGGTAACCCAAAATAATTTTCACTCTTCTGAAGTGAGCTCAGTGAAGAGCCAACCCTGTTGAAGGTTACAAACACACTGTTAGGTGTGACCTTGTTAGAGGATTTAAGACTAACAGTTATCATTCAACCAGCATTCACTATGGGGTTGATAGGATAACAATGTACATTCATTGAATGACATAGGGGCATAACATAAGACGGTTAAGTCCACTTGATTAAGAGATTTTTTGTATCAATGGTTAAATAGTAGTTGATCTGATTATAATACAAATTATCTTGTAGATGTTTAGATCTATTCTAAGCCTATACAAATCCTTTAATCAATATATCAATTCACTTCCTTAACTTACTTTCACTCGGTAATAGCTCTTTGACACTCGGTATTGTTCTGTAGTTTGGTTATCCTTCAACCAGTCTGATTAGGCATGCATGAAACTATATTCACGCAAAATCTCTGTAGTCTTCTTTCTTTTAGCATGTTTCAATAAAGAAACTCATATCTCTTATATAAACAGATAAACTATTTTCATATCAACCATCAGATTTTGCTGCTTAATCTCCTTCATAGATTTTACCTCTTAAACCTTCCTCGACAATTGTGTTAGTAACACATTTTAATTCCATCCTTTAGATCTTCTCTGAATTTTGTCAGTCGTGGATCTTATAACATACTTTAACCTCGATCTCAAAATCATAACAATTTTCAGCTCATCAATTTATGTCATCTAAACTTAAGCATTTAATACTTTCATCCATAGTCAGTTAACAAAGAAATGTGTTGGTGAACACAAGCTCAGTTAATACTGTCACTCGGTATACACTACACTGGCTCGGTGTATACTGAAGTGCTTCATTTACTGACCACATTGCCTTGTACATTTTTCTTCCTCCTCCATAATAGATTAATGCAACATAATCAAGTCAACAACATGAAGTCATAGACTCATCAATAAGTTACCCAAGGTATTCCTTATCCTCATTTGTTATATCCATCTTCCTTTATGTAGATATCTTAGTTCTTCATCTCTTCTCTCCTCTTTACAGATGTTTAGATATTTGTAACTAACATGATTAGTTATGTCAAACTAGTTGACATCAATGACAACATAATGACTAATTTAATTATCTTACATATCATTTCAGTACTCGTTGATCTCTAACCACTAATCTTCAAGTCATTCAGGTATTCAATCAGTTGAAGTTCATCAATCTCTCCCTTTGGCATTGATGGCAACACACAAAATATGAAATATGCCATACACATACCAAACATGTATTCTACAACTATGTACGTAAATGTTGTAGCTCGGTAAGCTCTCCCTATCTTGATATTTTAATATGTTTAATCACTATGTTACATGACATCATTACAAGTGCAGACTTTCCTATGTGGATTTGATCTTTTCAACTCTCAGATTCCTTCTGTTCTCAGCAACAAATCTTCAAAACTCTCCCTGACTTTCTCAGATTATCTCTCCCTTAGATAGATATGATCTTGATCTGTTCATCATATTGTTTATCTCTCCCTTTGACAACAATGCCAAAGAAAAACATACAACTCTGTAATAGCTAAGTGACTCTCTATTGTTCAAGGCAAACTATGGATCTCGGTATACTGATATGCCAATTCTTTGTTCTAGTTCCTCAAATATTTCACAACCTTATACATAATCCAAAGTGTGAGCTATGTTGCATCAACATGAATGATCTTCTGATAAAATTAGGCTAAAGCAACCTCCAGATCACATTAATGACCGGTAGACAGGGGATGGACCCCAAGTCTAGTCCTCAAGTATTCAAAAGTTTCCTTCAATAGAGGCTTGGTAAAAATATCAGCAAGTTGATCCTTTGATGTAACATATTCTAGTTTGACTTGCTTCTCTTGTACTTGTTCTCTTAAGTAGTGATACTTAATAGAAATATGCTTTGTCTTTGAGTGCATTACAAGATTTTTAGAAATATTTATTGTACTAGTGTTGTCACAATATATAATCACCGGCTCAGTGATTACCTCATTCATCCCTTCCAACACTTGTTTGATATAAGCAATGTTTGAACAGTTTGTAGCAGCAGCAACATACTCTACTTCGGTAGTAGACTGAGAAATACAAGGTTGTTTCTTACTTGTCCAAGTAACAAGTCTTTCACCAAAGAAAAATGCTCCTCCGGTTGTGCTCTTTCTATCATCTATATTTCCAGCCCAATCTGCGTCAGTGTAGACTCTTAGTTCAAATTTTCCTTCCTTAGGATACCATAAATCATATTCATGTGTTTTCTTCAGGTATTTCAAGATTTTTTTTACTGTAACCATGTGTGAATCCTTTGGATTGGCAGAAAATCTAGCAACAATCCCCAATGTATGTGCAATATCTGGTCTACTGTGTACTACATACATTAGTTTGCCAATCATAGATCAGTACAATATCTGGTTTACCTCTATAGATTCATAATCTTTAGTCAATTTGCAGCCTATGACCATCGGTGTTCCAACTGGTTTAGCATCTTCCATGCCAAATATTCTCAATACTTCCTTTATCTACTTTGATTGTGTGATGAAAATTCCATCATTATGTTGAATAACCTGCAAGCCTAGAAAGAATTTAATCTCTCCAAACATAGACATTTCAAATTCTTTTCTCATCTCATCAGCAAATGATTTACAAATATGATCTTGTCCTCCAAAGATTATATCATCCACAAATATTTCAACAATCAAAATAGTATCATTAGATCCTCCTTTCATATACAAATTATTGTTTTCACTAGTTCTTACAAAACCAATACTTAAGAGATAAGTATGCAACCATTCATACCAAGCTCTTGGTGCTTGCTTTAAACCATATAAAGATTTATGTAGTCTACATACCATGTCTTTTTGATTTGGATCAACAAACCCTTCTGGTTGTTCTATGTAGACCTCCTCTTCTAGTATTCCATTCAGAAAAGCAGACTTAACATCCATTTGATAGACTTTAAATTTCTTATGTGCAGCATATGCAAGTAACATGCAGACTCCTTCCAATCTAGCAACAGGTGCAAAAGTTTCACCATAATCAATGCCTTCTTCCTATGCATATCCCTTGCAAACTAGTCTAGCTTTGTTTCTTTTGGTGTGTAACAAAACCATAACTCGTAGGGTGTTTTATTTGTGTCTTTCTTCAATTGTACTCGGTTTAAAACATATACAGTTGTGCTAACTGCCTCTCTCTAGTATACTTGTGCAACATTCTTTTCTAACATCAGTGTCCTTGCACAATCAATAATTGATCTGTTTCTCCTTTCAGCAATCCCATTCTGCTGTGGTGTTCTAGGAGTAGAAACCTATCTTTTTATGCCATGCTCATTACAATAGTTAGTGAATTCATCAGAAATAAACTCACCACCTCTATCAGACCTCAAGCATTTCAGTTCTTTCTCAGTTTATTTTTCTATTTTTGCTTTGTACCATTTAAACATTTTAAATGCCTCATATTTCTCTTTTAAAAACATTACAATCATCAATCTAGTGTAATCATCAACAAACATAATAAAATATCTATCTCCATAGTAGCTCTGAGTTCTCATGGGACCACATAGGTCGGTGTGAACTAACTCCAAGATTCTTTTTATTGAATAGTCTTTACTCTTAAAACTAGATTTTTTCATTTTCCCCTTTTGTCATTCATGACACATAACATGATCAGGGTTTGTTAGGCTAGGTAGACCTCTAACCTTTTTCTTTCTACTGATCTTAATCATGTTATCAAAATTTACATGACATAACCTTTTATGCCATAACAATGCATCCTCATTTTTCATAAGTAAAGAAGTCTCAGCATTGTCAAGATAAAATAAGTTAGCTTTAGATTGTCCTCCTGCTCCAACAAGCTTTCCACTTTCATCAAATATCTTTACCTTCTTTCTTTCAAAAGCTACCCGGTGACCTGAATTGTTAAGCTATGCCACACTTAGCAAATTGTAATTTAGTCCATTTACCCAATAAGCATTATCGCATTTGATTTTATCATTTATCAATAAAGATCCTTTTCGTCTAACCATACATGGTGTATCATTACCCATTCTTACCGATCCTCCATTATAATGCTCAAGATGATCAAAAAATTTTTTATCACCAGTCATGTGATGTGTACAACCACTATCTATGATCCAAGTATCATTTTTACTAACTTTAGAAATGAGTTTTGTCTCTACATACCTTTCTTCTTCCTTAGAATCATCCTTCATCTCAACAAATACTATTTCAACATCATCATATGTGTCGGTATCAGTATCATTCTCTTCAACAATGTAACATACATTTTTGCCCTTATCTCTGTGATCTTGGTTGTCTTTGTTGTAGTGTCGGTAACTTCTGTTGTTTCTCCTTCCATAGCTTCCTTCACCAAATTGATCTTTGTTTCTATCTTCTTCTTTCATGTTCGGGCATCTAGCAACAATATGGCCAACTTCTTTACAGTTAAAACATGCTAAAGGTAATTTACCCTTATATCTACCTGTAGGATTTGAGCAATACAAATCCATAAAACCCAAAGATCACCTGCAT
The DNA here is from genome assembly GCA_027943335.1 of Chamaecyparis obtusa. NCBI lineage: Eukaryota > Viridiplantae > Streptophyta > Pinopsida > Cupressales > Cupressaceae > Chamaecyparis > Chamaecyparis obtusa. The sequence goes on from BSBK01005730.1 coordinate 73,623, forward strand.
ACAAAAACCTGTTACAAAGAAGTAGAGACAAAAAGAGGGCAAAGGTTTGACTCAAAAAATGAAGAAGAAAATATCCTCAATTAATGAATAAATAAAATATACAATGGATCATCCTTATAAAGGAGATCGAAAGCCTTGAAAGGCAAAGTCTAGTGCATGTGCTTTTAACTAAAGCAAAAGGAAGTTGACATCTTAAGAAGGGAGTAAAGATTAATTAACATAATTAATACTTTACTCTAACATTTACCTTTAGGTAATCTCTGGGCCATAAGAGTTTCAATTTCATCAAGCTCATCATCAGTATTGCTATTACTATCATTCTTTATATTATGTGTACTGCTAGACTTACCGATCTTCAAAGAAAATATGAAAGCAGACTCAACAGACGGTACAACACCATTATCAAAATTGTTCAACTCAAAAGTTGTTAGCTTACCAATCAGACTATCAAGAGTAAGATTATTGCTAGGTGCAGACCTCATTTCATGTATAGCAACTATTCTAATTGCATAAGCAAGCAGTAAGGTTCTTAGACTTTTACTTACCACTGTATCTTCATCAATGACACCACCAAATCCTTTGATAACATTGACTACCTCCTTTATTCAATTTGTATACTATACTATGTTTTCTCCTTCCTTCATTTTCATATCGTCAAACCTGCCTCTTAGGCTTTCAGCTCTGGCTCTCTTGACATTAACATCACCACCATAGGCTTGAGCAAGTTTATCCCACATCTCCTTTGTAGTAGTGCAATCTTTGACATCCTTGAATTCAGCATCAGGTAGAGCACTAGCAATCTCTATCATAGTAATGTTGTGTTCATGTCGATCTTTTAGTTGATCAAGAGTCAATGGTCTAGTCATCGGTTATAAGTAGCCATTTTCAAGTAGATGTAAGGTAGAATCTCCGATTCCGGATATATGAAGTTTCATTTGACTTTTGCATATAGTAAAGTTGTCCTTGTTTAGCTTCAGCACCTCCCTCTTATACATCTTGTGATCTTTCTACTGAAGTCCTTAAAACTCTGTTCCAAGCAACCAATGCTCTAATACCAATTGTTAGAATAACTGAGAGGGGGGGGTGAATCAGTTAGATCAGTTATCCTAGAGTCTCAAATATTAAGATGTAACTTTAAAAACAATTTCAACAAATTATGCAACTCGGTAACAAAACCTCTTAAACTGTCTGTGCCTTTACCGATTACCAATTAATACCGATTACCAGTTAATTAACTCATAGTAACTACCGATCAAATCAAATATGCAATATGTAAAGTATGACAATAAAACAATCATCACAAAAACATATAACACAATTATTTAACGTTGAAACCATGTTAAGGGAAAAACCACCTGGGATCGGTAACCCAAAATAATTTTCACTCTTCTGAAGTGAGCTCAATGAACAACCAACCTTGTTAAAGGTTACAAACACACTATTAGGTGTGACCTTGTTAGAGGATTTAAGACTAACAATTATCGTTCAACCAAAATTCACTATGGGGTCGATAGGATAACAATGTACATTCATTGAATGACATAGGGCCAGGCATAACATAAGATGGTTAAGTCCACTCGGTTAAGAGATTTTTCTGTATCAATAGTTAAACTGAAACAATAGTTGATCTTATTACAATACAACTTATCTTGCAGACGTTCAGATCTAATATAAACCCATACAAATCCTCTGATCAATATATCAATTCACTTCCTTAACTTACTTTCACTTGGTAATAGCTCTTTGATGCTCAGTACTATTCTGCAGTTCAGTTCTCTTTCAACTAGTTTGATCAGGCATGCATGAAACTGTATTCATGTGAAATCTTTGCAGTCTTCTTTCTTCCGGCATGTTTCAATAAAGAAACTCATATCTCTTATATAGACAGATTAACCATTTTCATATCAACCATCAGATTTTGCTGCTTAATCTCCTTCATATATTTTGCCTCTTAAACCTTCCTTGGCGGTTGTGTCAATAACATGTTTTAATTCCATCCTTTAGATCTTCTCTGAATTTTGTCAGTCGTGGATCTTATAATAAACTTTATCCTCAATCTTGAAATCATAACAATTTCCAGCTCATCAATTTCTGTCAGCTAAACTTAAGCATATAATATTTTCATCCATAGTCGGTTAACAAAGAAATGCGTCGGTGAACACAAGCTCGGTTAATATTGTCGCTCGATATACACTACACTAGCTTGGTGTATACTGAAGTGCTTCATTTACCGATCACATTGCCTTGCACATTTTTCTTCCTCCTCCATAATAGATTAATGGAACATAATCAAGTCAACAACATGAAGTCATAGACTCATCAATAAGTTACCCAAAGTATTCCTTATCCTCATCTATTAAATCCATCTTCCTCTATGTAGATATCTCAGTTCTTCATATCTTCTCTCCTCTTTACAGATGTTTAGATATTTGTAACTAACATGATAAGTACTGTCAAACTAGTTGACATCAATGACAACATAATGACTAATTTAATTATCTTACATATCATTTCAGTGCTCAGTGATCTCTAATCACTGATCTTCAAGTCATTTAGGTATTCAATCAGTTGTAGTTCATCAGATATTGCATTGAAAATATCTAAAGATGAAAATGAAATGAATGATTATTTTCAAGAAGATCTCTCTCTTGATATTCAGAGGGAGATACAAGAGATCACTGAGGACAATGATTTCATTAATCACATGGATACCTTTGAAGAGACTATAACAAACAATAAAAAACCTCTATGGTCCAGGAAGATGATTAAAGAAGTAGGAAGATATGCAACCCCTTCAGGTACTTCCAGAGAAAGAAAAGGGCCTAATAGATTTTTTAGTTATGTTGCACTAATGAGTGAATTAATAAAATTAGAGCCTTCAAATGTTGAGGAAGCTCTTAAACACCATACTTGGAAGGATGCCATGACAAAAGAATACAATTCTATCATTAAGAATGATGTCTGAGATATTGTATCCAGGCCCAAAAATAAATCAGTGGCCTCCTCAAACATGCAGTAGATGGAAGTATATAAAAATGCAAGGCAAGGTTTGTTGCTAGAGGTTTCTCTCCAAAAGAAGGCATTGACTATGAAGAAACATTTTCTAAAGTTGACAGGTATACCTCTATCAGATGTGTAATTGTTATTGTTGCATCTAAGAGTTGGAAAATCTATCAGATGGATGTGAAGACTGCCTTCTTGAATGGATAAATTGAAGAAGAAGTATACCTACATAAACCTGAAGCATTTGTAGTTCACAATAAATAGTCTCATGCCTATAGATTAAAGAAAGAATTATATGGTCTCAAACAAGCTCCTAGAGCTTGGTATGAGATGATCGATCATTATCTATCAAAACTTAAATTCTTCAAAAATGATGCAAACCCAAATCTCTATTTCAAAGTATTAGACGGAGACATGTTGATTCTAATTTGCTATGTTGATGATTTATTAATCACTGGGGAAGAGCACCTCATCACCACATGCAAACAAGACCTAAAATCCGAATTTGATATGAAAGACTTGGGAATTATTCATTATTTTCTCAGATTGGAAGTCTGGCAACAAGAAAATAACATATTTCTAAATTAAGGAAAGTATATTGTAGACATCCTCAAGAGATTCAGAATGATGTATTGCAAGCCCATGTCTACTCCAATGGAGACAAATTTACTCAAACTCAAAGAAGTAGCTAATGAATCAGAGCCTACAGATTCTACCCTCTATAGACATATAATCTAGTCTTTGATGTACTTAGTAAACACTAGGCTAGATATTTTCTATGCAGTAAATGCACTTATTAGTTCATGTGTGAACCAAAGCAAATACACCTAGTAGCTACTAAGCACATCCTAAGATATCTTCGAGGCACAATCAGA
>BSBK01005730.1:82500-217500 GCA_027943335.1 Chamaecyparis obtusa
TAGTGGATTCTTCCATAATTATATTTTTGGTTGCACACATCAAGGTAGTATTTTGGATTATTGTAGATGCTTATTCCATATTTTGGAGGTTCGACGATATTTGGTGTGAAAGTTACATGAATTTTTATATTGGTTTTTTTGTTTGACAGTCAAAACAACCAAGTTGGTGGAAAAATCTTTTTTCAGATGTGGTAAATTATTTTTGACAATAAATTTTATGTTCAAATGATGGAGCTAACATATTTAGAGATATGTGCGTGATTATTTGGCTTGCATTGATATTTAAATTTTGATTTTGGTGGTTTTGGTTAACACATGTCACATTTCCCTAGAACATTTTGAGATGACATAGTGAGATCTATTTTTTGGTTGTGAACCTGTAAGATGGACTGTTTAGGGTTTGTTAAGTGTGTTGATGCATGCAAGAAGTTGTGGTGTTAAGGATTTGATCTAGGGTAGTCAGGTCTAAGCTTATGATCAACATAATAGTAAGGCAGTGTTGTGAGAAGTAAAGTGTATCAGATCTGGGTAATGAGCATATGTGGAACTGTAATTAGGCATTGTTAGATGCTGTTTCATTAGTTCAACACTTATTGTGATCATTATAGTGATCTTGTAAGGCAGTGAGCCTTCCATAGGTTTATATCCCTAATTGTAACTGAGCACTGCCTAAATGCATGTACATTCCCATTGTAATACCTTTAACAAGGTATAGTACTTTTAACATGGTACTTCATCTTGTGGGTTCCATCCCCATTGTGGTTTTCCCCTTAACAAGGTTTCCACGATAAAAATCCTTGTGTTATGGTTATTTTCTTTGTGTTCATGCTAGTTACTTTTCATAATATATCTTAAGTGGTTTGTGAATCACATTATTAAGGTTAAATTTTGTAGAAGACTGATCCCCCCCTCCCCTCTCAATGTTCCCTCCTAATAGATCCACTAAGGAGCGTTGACTTCTAGCCTAGAAGCTTGTCGATTACTTCCATCATTTGCTAATTTTTTTATCAAGCAAATTAATCTACAAATATTCATGCAAAGACATAAATAGTACAAGATAGATAAATGCAATCACACAAAATTTAGTGAAAATTCTACCCAATCAATTGGAATTGAAGAATCATTTGTACAAATGAAAAGATGGAGGCAAGAAAATTTATTGGGCCAAATTGGTGGTGAAGGGTTATGACCAAGAAAAGGGGGTGGATTTCAATGAGATGGTTTAGTCTATAGTGAAGATGGCCACTATGTCTTGGGCTTGGTGGAAGTGTATAGCCTCAAGTTTGAGCAATTTGATTTTAAAACTACATTTTTCCATGGCAACGTACACGAGGAATTATGTATGCAACAACTTTAAGGTTTGAGAAAGACAGGAAAGAAAATTTGTATTACAGATTGAGGAGAAGCTTGTATGGGCTTAAACAAGCTCTTCTATAGTGGTACCTCAATTTTGATTCCTTCATGTCTTAGTAACATTTCAACATATGTCAATCTGATCCACGTGTCTACTACAAAGAGTTGGACAGTGGTGATTTTATTTTATTGTTTTTATATGTAGATAAAATACTAGTGACCAATACTAACATGAGTGTTGTTAGTGATTTGAAGCAAAAATCATCTCATAAGTTTTTAATGAATGATTTAGGGGCATTGAAGAGGATTATTGGTATGACCATAATTAGGGATAAATAAAAGAGATTATATTCTCAAAAGAGGAATATTTTGATAAGGAATTGGACAAATTTAACTTGAAGGGTGCTAAGGTTGTAAGCACACACTTGTTGACCACTTTCATTAATCCTCCAAAATGTTTACCAAGACACAAGAAGATGAAGAATACATGAAAGATATTATGTATCCATCATCTATTGGCAGACTCGTGTATGCCATGGTATGCACTTGACTAACATTGCATATGTAGTGAGAGTAGTGAGTAGATTTATGAGCAATCCAGTTAAAAATCATTATCAAGTAGTTAAGTGGATCTTACAATATTTGAAAGGCACTTGACATCATTTTTTGTTTTTTGGATGCAAAGATTAACAAATGCAAGATTTTGTTGAATCTTATATGGTTGGCGACTTGGAAAAATGATGATGAATTACTAATTCTGTCTTTACATTTGTTGGGGAAGTTATGAGTTGGGTCTCTAGATTGCAACATGTCATTGCACTCTCCACTACCAAATCTAAGTACATTGATCTCATTAAAGGTGTGAAGGAAATGATATGGTTGCAACTGCTCTTGGGTAAATTGAGATGCAAGATGACGAGGCATATTTATGCCATCTTTTAGAAACCCTAGGATAGCTTTTGAAATTTCATGTTCTTTGTTTTCATTACACTTTGCTATAGACCTATATGCTCTTTTTATGTTATTATGTGGCATGCTACCACTAAGAGTCTGGTTTAAGCTTTAAACATGCAAACTTGGATATTAATGCTATATTACTTATGCTAGATCTATGGTTATGTTCTTATGGGTAGTTAGTTGTTTAAATATGAATGAATGTGTGCGTGTTTTGGTGAAACATTACCTTGGATGTCTTGATTCTAACATTTAAGTGCAGAGCATATTTAGCGAATGAAAGATTGAGCAGGTGAACGCGTCAGTGCGTTGGGTACCTCGACCCAGTCCTGCAGCAGAGTCAATCGGTGGAGACATTAATGCAACTCCAATGATGGTTTCAGGATGATCAAGGTGGCAGTAGCTGAGTGTAGACTGAGTCAGAGAGTTATGAATTTCCCTAAAGAAAATCTAGGAAGAAGTGGTAAACTAGATCTATTCTTCCTTTGTTGAGGCAGTTCTTTCCTTCTTTCTGGATATATTTCATTTCCTTCTTTCTAGTTTCCTATTTTATAGCTTCTAGCTTTGTAATAATGACTCTGCCTATCCTGTAGCATGAGCAGTTAGTTGTTTGATATTTTTCTTTAAATAAAGCCTCGCTCTTGTGTGAGGAGGGCATTATCAGTTATTTGAGTTATAGTTTTATTCTGTTATTTTCTAGCTTTCAAGAATCCATGTACTATGTTTTTCAATCAATGATAAACGAAGTGTTGAGATTTAGTTTTGTGTAATTGAGTTTGGGATACTCATCCAAGAGGACCAACTTGGTGAGGAATCCACATTAGTTAGAATCATTTCATGCAATTTCATTTCCTGCATCTTGTTATCTCAATTTTGGTGTTGAACAATTCCTATAGCCAAAGTCGTAGGATAAGTTGTTGCTTCCTGCTGCCAAAGTGGTGGAATAGATGAAACATTGTTATTTAGTTTGCAAGTCTTTGAATTCCTTTAGCATCTTTACTTCTGCATTTTCCATTCCAACATTTACTTCCTGCAGTTGTAGATTAAGATTTCCTTTCAAGTATTTATTTCCTACAGCCATAGAATAGTTTCCTTTCAACATTTATTTCTTGCAACAACTATAGGAAAGTGTGGCCTGAGTCAGCCTTTGATGCATATATCTTGTTGGCCTATTTCAAGTAACACGTCCCTGGGTTGATAAATTAAATGAGTTTTTATAAGGAGAATAACTTCTCGATAGGATGTCCAATCCCTGAGTTCTAGTGAAAGCCTAGTTTTTGAATCCTTTATAAAAGTCAATCACAAGCAACATGTCTTCACTCTCTTTTATGATAGCAATAATGCTATCACTTCATCCAGATTACTTGAAGAGGTAAAATTGAAAGTAGAGAAGATCCATACAAAGGTAAATCCATCTAGTACATTGACAAAGATAGTTATTCTTTTCCATAGAAGGTCAAAAATATCCTATCCTAAGAAGTTTCTTAGCTAGGGTTAACCCATTCAAATGTGACCCACAAATCCCCTTGTAAATTTCTTGTAAGGACATGGTTGATTCCTCTTTCTCTAGGCACCTTAGAAGCATTTCATCTAGAATTTTGTGATACAATGTGTCGAATACCAAGGCGTATAAAGCTTTTCTTTTGATCTCTGGTTTTATCTAAGGGTAAGATTTGGTCTTTCAAATATGTGTAAATGGCTTCATACCAAGGTGATTCATGTCTTGTTAGTAAGAAAATGGTATGAGGATGAGAAGGGTCAAATGCGGGTTGCTCAACTTCTTCTACCAGGAATTCATATCTGGCACTTTGATCTGGCATTTGGAGAAGTGATGCCAAAGTAGCCATTGCATCTGTTGCTTTATTCTTATCCCTCGACACTTGCTCAAATGTGATTAGAGTGAAGTATTTCTTAATATTCTCGATCATGTTCTTGTATAGTATCAACTTATCATCTTTAGTTTGATACTCGTCATTAATTTGATTAATAACTAGTTGGGAATCTCCATAGATTTGTAGCTCTATTACTTTCCATTCTTATGCCAACTTTATGCCAATGACCAATGCTTCATACTCAACTATGTTATTTGTGCATGGGAATAGCAATTTGTATGATTTTGAAATTGTAGACCCTTGAGGAGTAATCAAAAGTATCCCTGCTCCTAAGCCATGTTGTGTATAAGAACCATCAAAATACAATTGCCATGTTTTTGCTTCAACATTAACAATTTTAGAATTTGGAAATTCCACTTGAATTGGATGTTCATCTTGTAAAGGTGATTCTGCTAATTGATCAGCTATTACTTGGCCTTTGATAGATTTTCGGTCTACATACTCTATATCAAATTCACTTAGAACCATGACCCATTTAGCTAATCTCTATTCAATGTTGTTTTGTTGAGAAGATATTTTAAGGGATCGATCTTTGCAATGAGTTGAAGGATAACATATAATGTCATAATTTTTGGGAAGCAAAAGCTACGGCCAAACATGCTCTTTCAATGAAGGTGTAATTCAACTCATACTTCACCAATGTTATGCTTATGTAGTGTATGGCCTTTTTCTTTCATAAGTGATAACATATAATGTCCTACTGTTAGGTCTACGATGGCGTCTATGCTTGGTAGAGGAAATTCATCTTTAGGAAATGCAAGATTAAGATCTTTAAAATCCATGCAAATTCTGATGGATTTATTTGCTTTGGAAACTAGCACGATGTTTTAAATCCACTTGCCATAGTCAATGGCTCTTATAAACCCTACTTTCAATCATTTTTCCAACTCCACTTTTACTAGTAAAGCTATGTGTGGACGCATCTTTCTTAGTTTTTGCTTAACCGGTCTTACTCCTTTGATATTCAAATGATGCATGATTATTTTCGGATCTAATCCAGAGATATCATCATACAACCATGCAAAATTGATTTGTTTTTCTTTGAAAATTTTGATGAAATCCTTTCTTTCGTCACTAGATAGGGATGTTGCTAAGTGTATGATTCTTGGCTCTGATTTTGACCCAATATTTACTTTCTCTATTGGTTCAATTAAGATCAGTGATCTTTCTTCATAGTGGTCAGGAAAAGTATCCAACCTTTCTTCCTTAGGTGCCTCTGTTGGGTTTTCCTCTTCGGAAACATTCTTTATTTCTTTTTCTTTTTGATTTAATGTTGCCACAATGTGGTTTTCAACATTAAATTCTTTCCATTTTTTATTTTTTTTATTTTTTTTAAAAACTATTTTTCGAAACTAAAGGGTTGAATACTCCCCTTTGTCACTTTGTCCTGATATTCCATGGTAGAAGAAGGCTCAACCGCATTAAGATATTGGGACACCAAGTTATCATTCAAGAATGTAGGGAGGATGGTAGGTTCAATGGAATCCCATTCAATTAGTTCAAGATAGATAAGGGTCAAGGGATTAATGCTTTGGCTTGGTTCAATACGGTTTAAGGACATTACCTCATTTGAAGGTTCAAACATTGTATCACTTAAGTCTATGATATGTGCCTCTTCGAGATGCTCTAGAGAACTAGGGTCAAAATCTTCCTCACTAGAATCCACTAGGATTTCCATTGGGTAAAAATCTCTTGGATTAAACCTAGGGTTAGATTCCCCTATAGTAGGTCTCCATGTTGGAACATAGGGCTCTCCTACCCATTGATTTATTTCACTTTCTTGAATTCGTACATTATCTAAGACCTCTTGACTAGAACTTGAAGCTTGATTCTGAGACTTGTTCTTTTCCCTTGCTAGGAGTATAGGTATGGATGGCATCAAGTTCTTTATCTTGACATGACTCACTTGACAATGAGTGCCATTCCCAATTGTTTGAATCCTCATCACTTTGGGAACCTAGTTGTAAGATTTGGTCATAAACTAAGGGATATTTCTTTTGAGTGTACCCTTGTTCTAGGTACCTAATGCAGGGGCATTCTTGGGTCCTTGGTGAATCTGCATGGTAGTGTGTTATTTGGCTAGTGTTACTCAGTTACAGCCTTAACTGATGGTCTCGGTTATTGAAGGAAGCTCAGTCACCAAAGGAACTTAGTGAGACTTCTTATGCTCAGTGGAACTAGTGCTCGGTGATGCCTACGTTGCTTGGTATTGCTTGGCTTGGTTGATTGTTTCACTGGTGCTCGGTTGTTTCTCTGGTGCTTTGTAGTTCTGGCTTACCGACTAGAGTTCTTGGTGATTTGGTTGGCTGACTTGGTGCATTTATTGTTGGTTGTTTTGTTGGATTCTCCTATGTGGATCTAGAGGCTAACATGTTGAATTAAATAATTGTAAGGCTATTTGAGAGCCGACTTGTATTGCATTTAATATTTGTTTGTAGGAGTTAATTGTTTCATCCAGCCAACTTGTGGCTGATGATCAGTATTTATAGGATGTTTGGGTAGTTGTTTTGGAAGGAGATGGGAGGTTCTGAGAGCAGATATGGGGGTAGAAAATAAGTGTAGTTGTGGAAAAGATCTTGGAGATCTTGCAGATCAGATTATTATATGATAGTTTGTAATAGTAGAGCTAGTGGTTTGCTTACTTGGAGACAAGGAGATTTCTTGGTGGCTTGCGAGCACAAGTTTAGATCTTCCTTAGGGTTTCCATCAATTTTTGATATGTCTCAGAACTAAATTAGCTGGAGTTGTGTTGGATCTTGTTGATCTTACATAATTACTTCTTGATTGTAATTGGCCATAACCCAGAAGGCCTTACATCTAGGCATGTTAATGGAAAATATGTTTTGAAACATATCTTGTTGTGTTATTCCATTGTGCTGTTTTGAAGCTACAAGGTTGGACTTTCCTTAATTAGATCCACCATCCTTGACTAGAGTTAATACCCTAATCTATTCTTCTCTTTACTATCCCTCCATGACATTTCAATAGGTTCTATTAATCCTTTATTTCATGTACCTAAAGGCCCTTGTCCTTTGTATCCCATTTTCTGTATGATTTGAAATGCTTTTCCATATTGGTGAGTGAGAATGCTTGTATTTTGAATGCGCTTTTCATGTGCACTTGATTCCTCATCTTTATATAGCCAATTTAAGATTTCATTATCTTCCTCATCCATTGATGAAGAATTGCTTTCCCTCACAAAGTGGTCATTATATTTATGAGGTAGATTGGATGGTCTTCCATGGGATTTTGGAGATAAGGATAGATCCATCATGGATAAGGAATATTCACCTACACCCTTTTGTTTGATTTGATGTTGCTTTTCAAAATTCTTCATCATATGATCCATTTTTTATAATGGGAATCTTTGGTGTAGATTTTAATGGATCTTGCTTGGTCTTCCTTTTGTTTCTTAGGAGCACTTTCCTCACTAACCTTCTCTTTTCCTTTTGTCAATGTAGTTAGGTTAGTAGGACTTTGATTATTTTCAACCACGAATTCTTTTTCTTCTTTTTCTTTTCCCTTCAAAGATGGAAGATCTTTTTAACTTTGCCCTTGTTCTATTCTTTGAGTTATAGAACGTTCTGGATTATGTGGGACTAAGGAGTCATTAATAGGCTTTATGTTATTACAATATTGAAAGGGGTTTGAATCCCCACTTACCATGATTTCTTTCCCTAGATAGGGAAATTTGAGACATTGATGGTAGGTTAAAGGTAGGACATGCATTTCATGGATCCACGGCCTTCCTAATAGGATATTGTAAGTCAATTTTAGGTCAAGGACTTGGAAAATGGTCTCCTTTTGCATTGGACCAACTCAGATGGGAAGTACTATGACACCTTTGGAAGCTCTTTCTTCATCATCATAGGCTTTTATGGTTATCTTTTTCTTTGGGTCAATAGCCTCCTCAAAAAATCCTAAGGATTTAACCAAGTTTAAGGTACAAATGTTCAAGTAGGCTCCCCCATCAATGAGGACTCTTTTCACTCTATGCTTGTGAATTGGGACCTCTATAAGAAAAGACAAATTTTGCGGGTGGTTTAAAGACATATCATCTTGTTCTGAAAAGGATAAACAATGGGGTGAAACAAGATGGCCTACCATGTTTTGGAATTTATCCGCATCTAAATTTAAAGGCACATTGATCTCCACTAAGGCTTTTTCTAGAATCTCCTTATGAGTTGGTGAAAGCTTGAGTAATTCTAGAATATATATTTGAGAAAGGGTTCTTTACAATTGATCTACCAAATTATATTGTTTTAAAGATGAAGATGAGGTTTGATTTGGTAAGACAATTCTTGGGGCACCTCCTAGTAAGGTAATCTTTGATGCTTGCCTCCTAGTTACAACATTAGATGTTTCTTCTTTAGGATTTTCTTTCACCACAATTACATTTATAGTGTTTTCATCACTTTTTAGAGTATTGATAGTGTTAACATAAGTATGAGCAAAGTTAACCTTCTCATTACCTCTTTTGTTGTTAGGATTGGTATTTGATGATTCCCCTTTTTCATGATTTAAGAAAGGGTTTTTCAAAGTTGTATGGTTTTCCATTATTTTGAGGCCCTTCCACTTTTATTGTTCCATCATCAATTAGGTCTTGGACAAGATGTTTCAATTTCATGCACTCATTTGTTTTATGTCCCTTATTGCGATGGTATTCATAGTGATGAGAATCATTCCACCAATTAGGATTGACTTGGGGTTCATATGGTTGTGATTTGGGTAAGGTAATGATTTTTATTAGCCACCAATGTCCTTAATGCATTTTCCAAAGGTTTGCCTAGAAAGGTCAATTTCTTATTTTGATATGTGGAAAAGAAAGGCTTAGGTTTAGCGACATTGGAGTTATTAAAGAGATTATTGTTGTTGTTAGCATTTTTGTTGTTGTTGTTGTTGGGATTGCTATTATTGTAAGGGGCCTTGGTTGTTTGATTGACGTTATATGTTGAATTATCCCCACTTGATAAGTTAAAGGGAGTAGCCTTTAAGTTGTGTGCTTCCACAACTCCATCATTCACAAGATTTTTATTATTATTTTTCAACCATAGTCTTTGTTTGTCATTGTGATTGTTGGCTCCTTTATTATTGTTATAATTAGAGAAGTTATGATTGTTATTAGTGTTGGTATAGGGTTTAGTATCTTTGAATAGCTTGATTTCCCCTCTTTTACCAACACTTCTTGAATTTTGATCCCATTTTCAATAAGCTTTTCAAAAGTAGGGGGACATTGAAGTTGGAGCCTATAATTCATCTCCACATTTAGGTTATTCATAAATATCTCCATTTTTTCCTTTTTGGGTATGCTTCGTGGATATCTTACGAAGATTTTTCTCCACCTTTGAAGAAACCCTAGGAAAGATTCACCATCTCATTGTTTGGTGTCACATAGGTTAAGCATGGTGATATCATGCTCAATGTTGTAGGAATAATGGGTTACAAGTTTGGAGGCTGATTCCTCAAATGTCTTTATCCCTTGCGGAAGTTTCAAGAACCATTCCATTGCTTGACCTCCTAAACTTCTTGGAAAAAGTCTCATTAGATAAGTTGTATCATGCATGAATTTGATACTTAGAGCGCAAAACTCTCTAAGGTGGTCTTGTGGGTCCAATTTACTCGTATATTTATCATATTTTGGAAAGACCACATTTATCAAAAAAGGTTCCATAACCAAGCTTTTGTCAAAAGAAAATGGGCACAAGGTCTTAATAGAAAATGGATTAGGTTCGGCTGCCTTCTTCATTAGGTTGATTTGTGCTTGGAACATTTTTAGTTGTTTACTCATTGCACCCATCAGATTATCATCTTCCTTGTCTTTCTTAAGTTGATCAACGTCATAATCATGTGGAAGTTTCACCCCTGCTTGGGCTAAATTTAGGAAATATCTTTCCCTATCTCTTTCTATTAGCTTGTCCACGACTTCAATAAATTGAATATCTTGAGCCACCCTATTAGCTTTATCTTTGAGTGTCTCCTTAGGTCCTTGATTGGCATTATTAATGTTTCCATTATTTCCTCCATGAATGTAATCATGAAATGTGGAGTTTCTATCCATTGGATTAGTTCTCTTTTCAAAAAGATTTGGGAGACTATCCCCTTGGTTGTGATTTATGAAAGAGTTTTGAGATTCAAATTCGGGGACCTCTTTTGCAATGCAAGTGTCATCTTCTTGTAAGAATAATTTGAGTCTATGAGATCATGTAGAAACTGGCATTCAACAAGGTTTGATTTTGAATTGTTTTCTCGAAATTTGGTAATTGTTTATTTTTATGAAGAGAGTAAAAATATAAGATAAATTTTCAAAATGGATATCTCTTACTTGTTGTACGTATTTTTCAAACAAAGCAATCACAAATACACTTGTTCTTTTTAACCCTCTACATAAAAAGTGTTTGAATTTGTAAGGACGTTATCATGGGTTTTTCACAAAAAAGTACTTCAAGCAATCTACCTAGTTCACAAGTTGGTTCGTAAACATGGCTCTAGAAGGTAGGCTTTTCTATTTTAACAAGGTATTTAATCAAGATTCCGTTCAAAATGGACATTAATTTTTCATCCTCCAAAAATTAGGAGGCTTCCCACCACCGGTATGTCGAAGTTTTGCGCAATCCCAAAGGACTACTTGAGGAAGTTTGAAAGCTTAATATCCTTTTGTCACACACCCCATTAAGGATGCATGCATTTTATTTTATAGTGGGTCAAATTTTTGTGGAAAAGGAAAATGTGTCCCACTTTGGGTTGTCCCTCTCACCGGCCTCGTTAAGGCAAATCTCGGGAGGCGAGCCCACTAAAGATCTAGCATATTCATATTGAAAGCAATAAAAATGGAATTAAGAGATAGGTTGTGGGAGTTTGATTCACCAAAAATGTGAAGAGCATATCCCTATCTATTCTTGCTTCCCAAAAACTATTAACAAGGTTCAATTACCAAAACCCACTAACTAATGGGAATTGAGTATTTCTACTCTTTTCCACAAACAAGGGGTTGTTTGATTTAGTGCTTGATTTTATCCTTTAAGCTTTTTAATTACTAGATTTGAGCAAAAATCACAAGGCCACAATTTAAAGAAAAATTAACCAAGTTTAGGCTTACCTTCAATCGAAGCTAACAAAGGCTAGGGGCATTTTTGATGATTTTTCCCTTATTTATGCTTACCTAGTGGCGATCATTCCTTCCTTCTTCTTTTTTCTCCTCCAACAAGTTAGTCAACACAAATAAGCACAATGAAGAAAAATAAGAGCAAAATTGGAAATCTAACCTTATTTATCAAATTTGAGGCAAATTGATTAAGGTAATTAAATCCAATTTAATGAAGCAAATTTAGATTTGTAGGCTTCTACAAATTTCAAATAATGTCCATATACCTCAGCTTCTTGTTGTGAATTCTCCAAAACTAACTGAATGTTTGCAATATTCTCCTCTTTGATCTTTTTGGCCAAGGCTTTTACTTCACTATTAAATCTCGTCTCTAGCTTTTTGACTCTTTTATGACTAGTCATCTTGCAGACACAGACAAATCATTTTCTGAATGTTAGATTCTGGAAATTTGCAATTTAATTGAATGCGCAACAAAATCTATTAAATGTGTCGCTTAAATGATTGAAAGAACTGTTAAAAATATCAAATGTGTTGCAAAAAAATATTAAAAGTGCATAAACAAAATTTAAATGCATTGTTTAAGTAAGCAAAGGCATGTAAAGAAATCCTTGAATGCGTGGGAGAACAAATTGGAAGCGTTGCAGAGTTAGGGCACATGTGCTAAAAGAATTAAGACAAGAAAATAGAAAGATTGAATGCACTAAAACTCTGTGTAAATGCGCACAACTTTTTTGTAGGAGTGTCATTTCAAACCTTGTACACGCTAGAGAAAGTAGTGTATGCACTGGAGAAACCTGCAAAAGCACTGAAAAACCTGTAAAATAGAGAACAATAGAAGGATTTGCAAGAAAATTTCAACTTCTCCAAATTTAAAAATTAGTGAGGCCTAATGCCCCATGGTGGGCACCATTTTGTGTACTAGGATTAGTACCTTCATAGGGTTAGCTTTGTCAAATAAATCAAAATAAGAACTAAATTAACACAAAATAAATCCAATTAAGCTATTTAAAAGATAAATGAGCACTCTATGGCTCTCTAATTAGAGATGCTAATGAAGAGCTCTCAACAAGCTCTCACTAGTGACAACCCTAATATGATAAAGTATGATAACATAAGCTAAAAAAAGTTAATTCCAAAAGAAATAGACTAATTAGCTCCCAGATTTTCCTTTCTAGCTTAAAATTGCAAGTGGTTTGGTGCTTTTCAAATATTTGTTGATGATTATTGCTTGAATTATGCCTTGCTTTTATAGATTTTGGCAAGGGTAGGGGGTTGAGTTGATTTGATCATGGTTTGATTAGGGTTAAGTCCATGGTTCCACCTTTTGAGACCATTTAAATATTTTTTCCTCAAAGCTTGGGACAAGATGACAAAATGGGTGGACAAGATTCTTTCTCCGTATGGGTGGTGGAGATTCGATGTGAGCTTGATCCATGTGAGGTTGGTTCTCAAATCCTATTGGTTGATGCATTTTCCTCCCATTTGGTGGTTGAGGGAAAATAGGATTTATTTAATTGAATTGAATTAATATGTTTAGCCATGTGTACCCCTTGAATGGGTTGATTTGATTTAAATGAACTATGCAATTAATTGATTTAATTTGATTTATTCGGTTTTAATTGATTTTATGGCTTTTGATTTTTAATTAAATTTGAATTATGGCTTGATTGCAATTTTACTTTGATTTTAGCTTGATTTGATTTTATTGTCTTGATTTTTACCTCAATTGATCACTTGATTGTTCTTGTCCATTTTCAGGTGATTACATATATCAACCTTGACATGGCACATGCCACATTTTTGTAACTATTATTGATTTGGCATCTATGTCATTTTTTGATATGTACACGATTATTGTTTCTTTTTTTATATATGAAACTTTATATTCGATCCAATTTGTTCATTGTGTGTATATCATTGTACTTCAAAACTTAATTTTTTGCAATTAATCAAACATGTTTACATTCATTATTTAATATAATAGAATTGAAACATGTTTATGAAAGTCATTGTGGCATGAATAATGTAATCAAAATCATATGTGACTTTATTTGATGTAATAAGGCATTACAAGCCAAAATATGTAATGATTTTGTCTATTGTCTCAAATTGTCTTAATTGACCGAATAAGGGTCGTAGGAAGATGTATATTAATGGGTGGGTTATGTGGTTTCTAAGGAATCAACAATGGAACACCACTTGAGGAATTTAGGCACTCAAGGGACTCAACGTTGGATCCTCATTGCATATATTGTACCATCCCATGACCCAACTCTGACTTACATCAAGGAAAACACTACTTCTCCTTCAAGGTACACTAGAACTTGTTCCTTTATTTTCTCCACCCAAATGCTCAAAATGGGTTCCCAAATCCAACCACCCGCTCTTATAGCTTCTAGGGTCTTAACATGCCCTATTCAAATTTCAAAAACTACCCATACACACCCATTTTTATGGCGTATTCATACTCCCTTACCCAAGCATACACTAGACCTAATCGTAGTAGTTGTGTCCAGCAGGTAATCTAGGATTTCCTCAAGATTTTTCCAAACAAATTTCCAATTTTTTTTTACTTTTGGACACCCATTTAGAAGTTACACAACATATCAGAAACTTGGATACTATTATTTTGGAGCATACCCTACTACTCACACACTTGGCACTATTTTAAGCCCCAAAACCCCCACTTTTAGAAAGGAACTATATCAAGGACTTAATCCATGACCATGGATTATTTAACAGAGTTGTATTATGGGTAAAATTAGAGGAAATTTTCATCAATTTTTTTCTATTGGCTTCCTACGTACAAAAGCCCTAAATTGTCCTCTAAACCCTCCAAAAACTAGGGCCTTCTCAATGTAAGCCTTCCAGACCCAATCTCAACCAAAAAAACATTGTATCACCATCTTACCAACATATAATAATTGTTTCAACCTTAAAAAGGTACCATCCTTTGGCAAGATGCTCTGTTGCAATACCTATACCTCAACTTCATTACCCTCAAAACTCATCTTCAAACCACCAATGCCAATACTCTGCAAGTGGTCTTATTTCCTGGATTATTCATGTAAAAGTGATATTACAAATGTGGATCCATCCCCAAGTGAAAGTAAATACAAAAAGGGGATGGATCATTCAATCCATATCGCTAATCAACACAAAATGCAGTCCTGTCTAGGATAGTCATCAAAATTGTTAGGAGATGGATTAATTAAAACCCCAAATGAATTGAAAACTGCATAAACAACTTTCCCAACCAATCTAAATTACTACCCAATGCATTAAAATGTAGGTTGTGACACTATGAATGCCCAAAACAAGGAGAAATGACTCAAATTTTACAAGAAATCAGAACTTTCATTATTGCCAAACTGAACCAGTTACATCCTCTCTCTTTACCACGACTTCCTTAGCCTTAAATAGGCATTACAATGTTATTTCAACCATTTTATGATCAAAAGTATGATCAGAACTACCCAAACTAACTCCAACCATCAAATACCCACCCATTCCTAACTAGCTGTTAGGATTTAAATATTCAAATTTGTTAACTTGAAGAATTTAACTTTTGAGATCCTAAAATGAATTCAAAGGCTTGTTTTTTGTCCTTATTACATCATAAACCTCCCTAAGCTCCTAATTGACCAACCTAGGCATCATGTTTCCCTATTACATGAATTTGGTCCTATGGTCCTTACCAAGACCATCAGGACATTTGCCAATACATCTAACTTTATTTCATCTCATTACATTTCATAGACACTAATGGCCCAATTACAATGTTTTTAAACTTTTTAGGTCCTTATAGTATTCAATTGCTTAAGGTCATCCATGTGACCCCCTGGTAGCCTTCCAAGCCTTTGGTGCTCGTGCATCAGTTTTGATTTCTTGTGGATTGTGTTTTGGAACAAGTTGGTGAAAAGTGTGAAAAACCTGATTTTATGAATATTGCTTAGTGACCCTTAGGGACACTCTGGTTCGGTGTCCTCGCAAACTTTGGAGGGACTTTGTGTGCAAGACAGGGTTGTTACTAGCATTTACCCAACCAGTCAAAGCTAATGGAGGAGACAATTCAATCCCATAATGAACGGGTTGAAAGATAGCCATTATTGCTCATTTCAATTAAGCGACATTGCAACTTTTGACATAAACCAAGATAGGGATGTCAAATTAAAATGAAGGGAAATATCCCAAAACTGAGATAGGTAAATATAGGCCTCCATAACATAGTTCTTTAGCACCTGATGATTTGTTGATACCTCACACGAGCTCTGAGATATGCCCCAAGAAATATCACTGCCCAATGTTGCTTAGTGACCCTTAGGGACACTTTGGTTTGGTGTGCTCGCAAACATTGGAGGGAATCTGTGTGCAAAAAGGGGTTGTCACTAGTTTTTACTCAGTCAACCATAGCTAATGGAATAGATGATTTGATCCCACGGTGAACGGATTGAAAGATAGCCAATGTTGCTCATTTCAATTGAGCAACATTGCAACTTTTGACATAAACTGAGATAGGGATGTCAAATTAAAACAAAGGGAAATATACCAAAATTGAGATAGGTCATTGTAGGCCTCCATAACACAGTCATGTAGCCTCCATAACTGATGATTTATTGATACCTCTCACGAGCTCCGAGATATGCCCCAAGAAAGATCATTTCCTAATGTTGCTTAGTGACCCTTAGGGACACTCTAGTCCGGTGTGCTCGCAAACATTGGAGGGACTTTGTGTGTAAGAAGGGGTTGTCACTAGATTTTACCTAACCAACTAGAGCTAATGGATCAGGTGATTTGATCCCACGACGAACGGATTGAAAGATAGCCAATGTTGCTCATTTCAATTTAACAACATTGCAACTTTTGACATAAATCGAGATAGGGATGTCAAATTAAAATGAAGGGGAATCTCCAAAAACTAAGATAGGTAATTGTAGGCCTCCATAACATGGTCTTTTAGCACCTAATGATTCATTGATACTTCGCATGAGCTCCGAGATATTCCCCAAGAAAAATCATTGTCCAATGTTGCTTAGTGACACTTAGGGACACTCCAGTTTGGTGTGCTAATGAATGTTCGAGGAAATATGTGTGTGAGATGGGGTTTTCACTAGCATTTACTAGGCCAACCAGAGCTAATGGAGCAGACGATTTGATCCCACGGTGAATGGATTGAAAGATAGTCAATGCTGCTCATTTCAATTGAGCAACATTGCAACTTTTGACATAAACCGAGATAGGGATGTCAAATTAAAATGAAGAGGAATCTCCCAAAATTGAGATAGGTAATTGTAGTTCTCCATAACATAGTCTTGTAACATCTGATGATTTGTCAATACCTCACGCGAGCTTCGAGATATGCCCCAAGAAAGATCATTTCTCAATTTCTTTTTGGTCTCAATACAACGACACAAAAATAAATTTGTTCCTTCTTCATTGTTTTCATCTACAATTACTGCATATACATGATGTGCATTTAATAGAAGGATTAATTAATACCAAAATTAAAATTTTTAATTAATTTAACCTATGAAATTTAGAGAAATTACCTAGTTCAACTAGGTCTGATACACGGTCAAAATCCACTGATGCTTCAAACTGGCTCATTTGTAGTTCCATGAGAAGTTGATATGTATCTAGGGTTTCCAAAGGTCTACAAGACCATTGGTCAACTCACTCTTTTGATTCACATTCATCCCATGCAAAATGCATACATGAAGAGCAAAAGTATGCAATTTTTCTAGTATAAATAGCTAATGATGTTGCATTTGAACTTCTAAATGAATGCATGTTGCTTGATCCTATAAGTGTACAACAATCTAGATAGTTTTCAATGTTAGATTCATATATCAACCAAAAAATATAGAAACCATAGAGTTACATGCATTACCTACTCCCATCATAGAGTTATACGATTGTATAATTATTTATATATCTATTAACACTACGCCACCTTCGTACTTCAATTTCTCTCTAGTAAGAGCTCTTTTCACACATGCTCCTGCACCATCATGCTCTCCCTTTCCATGTCCTTCCTCAATGAAATTCCAAAAATGTTGTACACCACTTTTCACATGGATCCTACTCAACCAGTAGAACATCCTTGCATACTTGAATTGTGCAGTGCAATTTGCCGACCATATTAAGTGTTGGTTGTATCTTGTACCTATTTCTCTTAAAATATCATAGAAGACTCTAAAACATCCTTGAAAAAACTTTGAGGAATAAGTATGATCATCACTGATATAGAAGTGATACTCTCTTAGAACCTTTATGTCCTCCTCTGTGCTATCATGTGCATGCATGAATGCTATTTGTACAAAAATAGTAACTTGTGTAGAGTGGTAATACATAGGATGCACTTCATTTTGAGGTTTCAGTGTATAATTCTCAAAACAATCAACAACAAACACAATAGTACCGAGGGGGAAAGTGTCCTTACACAACTTGAATTGCTCATCTAACCACCTAGCTCTATGTGTGTGCCCTATGTACTCATAAACTAGTTTCTCTTAAACATCTTCATAAAATTAGCTACGCATATATCCCTTTTCACTAACTCATACCTCTTTAATTCTTTTCCATCTTTAATACCATATGTGACTGACTTGTATTTTCCAATAGAAACTAGTGTCTTACCAATTTCATGTGTGCTATCTAGATGTAGGAATCTAGGCAATTGCTACAAACCACCGCATGTAGGACAAAATCCTTTCAAACACATCATCTTATAGTAAATGCACTCATCATCTCTTCTACATAGTACACTTGAAATAAATTCTCTCGATGACTTGGGTGGTGCTTGTAGACCACATTCCTGCAAAACATTGTTAGTGTAAAAAGTACAACATATATAATGATAAATATCATAATGCATGGAAAATTCAACACAGACCCTACAACAACACGTAGTACGTGCATGATTAATCTTAACATAAAATGGTTTTGTCATCTCCAAAAATCTTTGGATAATTTTAATTTGAGGAAAGCTTTGAAGAAACCTTTCATAAAATTATGTTTGAGTTGTGTCTAAATAGTGTTTTGGATGTGGTTCACAGTTTCTAAGTCCACTTTTCCTTCTAACAACATCTCTTTGGTTGGTGAAACTCTTGTCTTGTCATGCCAAAATTTGTCAATTACCATTCTTAGTGCATCAACAACAACCTTGTCCTTATGTGAGAGTCTACCCGAGAATTCCCAAAGAGAATTATTGTTAGGATCTCCAATTTTCTCTTGCCTCTCTAAGGCATTGCGTAATGGTGGTCTACTTATCCTTAATGACTTTCTTGTGTGTGTGCTTGAATGTGGGCCTCTAAATCAGGCACAAACGCAACATAGTCATTATTCTCATGATCAAATTACAAGAGAGAGTATGAATTACTCAATCTGAAATTCATGGAGAAGTGACCTGTTGCCTCCTATGTGAATGGGGTGTTTGAATACTCTCAGAACGAGAGCCAACAGCCGGGAGACCAATTCAACAATGGAGGATTTGAAAGAAAATATGAGCAAAATGAAACTAAGCTAAGAATGAATGCAATTAATCTAGAAAACTTTGAAAGAAATATGAAATGCAGATTTTTATTTGATTTTGAAATAAAGATGATACTAGACTAAGAACAAGTAAGCAAATTCAATCTAAATGTGAAATGCAATTACACTAATATGAGAAATTAAACTAGATAATGCAATAAATGAGCTTTGAAAATAATGAGATATGAGACTAAAAAATGCTATAGTGTAGATGCTCTCAAAAATTGCCTTTTTTAATGAAGAAAAAGAGCCCAAATAAATAGAAGAGCCAAGAGGAGGAGGAAGAGTTTCTTGATTCGAAACTCCTGACCCTTCATATCCCTTTTGGGACAAATAAGCATGAATTACTTTATTAAAAGAATGGAAAATGCCACATGAGGACCTTTCGAATATCTCAAATTATTAATTCAAGAAAAGGTGTCCATTCAAATAACAAGCAATTAATTAATTCCTTTTTTATGTGTATTAGCCAAAGGGGGTCATTTGATTTAATTTAATTTAAAGCACATAGGACTTTACAATTAAATTAATGTATCATAGAGATAATTCAGCTAATTAAAGTCAAGGACTTTAAGAATTAATATTAATATTTGATTATTGCAATTTATGGTCTTTGCAATTGACATCAAGTCAAATTAAGTCAGGTAGGAGAGAGAAATTTACCTAGGGAACTAGGACTTTGATGACATAGAAAATTGAAGAAATGCACCAAAATTGATGGAAATGATTAGGTGCCAATTTTGAGGTATTACATTTGCCCCTCTTTGAATTGATGTGCGAACAGTGCGTTGATTCAAAGAATAGTCTGAAGTGACAGATGATGAGAATTTTCGAAGTCTAAGTTAGATTGCGAAGACAACGGTCTTAGAAGAGAACTAGAATCAGGATTAGATTGCCCCAATGCCCCAGAGTGAGATTTAGATGCAGATTAGGACTGTCTCCAGAATCGGGGTTAGATTGCCCCAATACAAAGCTCAGCCCTCCGAGACCTAGGTTAGATTGCCCAGATAACGGTCTAAAAGAGATTTTGAGCGTCATCTCCAGAACAAAGATTGACTCCCAGGAATTAGGGTTAGATTGCCCCAATACCCAATAGATTTTAAGAACCATCTCCAGAATGAAGAATGATCCTTGAGGATCTGAGTTAGATTGCTCAAATACCTAAGAGCTAGATTTCCAGATGACAAGATGCGAGGCGTGAAGATGCCCTTAGCAATGAGGACTAATGATTCAAATCAGACTGATTCAAGAATAGATTCGACAAGATTCAAATGATGTAATCATCCTGCCCCCTCGGGAGCGAAATTGAAAGATGACATGTCAAAAGGATGATAAACAATAAGAGATTGCAGAGCAAAAGCAATTAGACTAGATTCACGAAGCTCCAGAAGTGAATCGGAGCAAAGCAGAGGTCTTGTTGACCAAGTTTGACCATAGTTGACCATGGTTGACCAAATTTTGACTAGGGTTGACTTGATGAAAAGAAGTAAAGATTTGAGAACATGATGCAAAGATGAGAATCTGGCAGGAAGATGACACCAAAAGGCTAACTGCACAAGCATCCAATCCAGAAGGAGTCCAATATTTAAAATGCGATTTTGAGCCACTTAGAGATGTCAAATTTTGATTTCGATCCCGAAAAAGGATGCAGCCAAGATGAGACTTGGAAAAAAGATGAGAACCTTTGATGAGCAGATCCAGAAGAAAGCAATCAAGAGAGCAACAAGAAAGCACTCCAAATGCAAGCCTAGAATGAAAGATGCAAGTCTAAATGCAGGCCTAGGATGAACAAATGCAATCCTCCAGACTCAGCTGTTGGACTCATCGTATTTATCATCATAGAGCCTTTCAATTTCGGACAATCGCAAGATGTCATACAATCCTCACCAACATGAGAATATGAATATGACATAAGTCTTAAATTTGTCGGAATGAGGTGTAAGCATTAAGGCACAAGAAGCCAGAATGACCTGAACACCTATTCCTTTTAATCTAGCAAGTTAACATAAGCATCAAAGCACATTTTCTAGAATGACCTGAATGTCTCTTGCGAACAAACACACCAAACACGTGAGAGATCTTTCTTTTGCCAAAGAGTGCTCGTAGTGACCCCTACGTTCACTCAACAGGGCAAGCATTTACAATTTCACCAGTAGCAGAAAGAAGTTACTCAAAAGACAAGGAGAAGAACCAACCTCACCAAAGTGTTCATATAAAAGGAGTCGAGGTACGCATGGCCATCCAATATGAGATAGAGGCTCTTACAGACGGACACCCCTCTTAAATGAATTCTTTGGATCATTGGAACTAAACCAACAAACAGAAAGCAAAAAAAAATGCAGAGCAAACAAACAAGCACTCAAAGAAAACAAAGCTCAACATGTCTCAAAGGAACACACATTTAGTTTTAGTTTCAGTTTAAGTTCATGTTCAAGTGGATTGAAGACAATTTAGAAAGATAACGTTCGAAGTCTCAATGAGATAATGACAGTAGGCAGACGCAGTGAGAATCATTGGTGATTGATATAAGGGAGAAATCTCGAAGAAGAGAGATCGAACAAAAGCTAGGTATCTGCAGGCAGGCATAGTGGGAACCACTGGCGACCAATGCTCAAAAGAGTTTTCGAAAGCAATAGGACAATGCCCCCTAGACCAGGCAAGTAACCCCAAGTGTGAACTAGTTCCAATCCATGAAGAGTCGAGGAAAACTCAAAGACAAGCGCATGAGCTAGCAAACCAAAGCAGGAAACAAACTAAAGCAGGAAAGGAAGGAAACTAAAGCAGGAAACTAAGAGCCAAGTGACACTGAGATGAGATGTTACTTCAGGAAAACAAGAGGCGCCTGTTTACCAGGTTTTCACCATCTTGGCAGAGATTCTATTTTTGCTACCATGACGCTTGTTTACCAGGTTTTCATTAATGGCACATTTTTCTCTTTTTCAATTTTTTTATACTTTTCTCTTTTTTTGCTTTTTTTGTATTTTTTGGAATATTTCATTTTTTTGTATTTTTTTATTTTTGTATTTTTTTGTATTTTTCACATTTTATTTTTTTTGTATTATCAAGGCGCCTGTTTACCAGGTTTTCACCAAGATAATAGATACATCAAAGTGCCTGTTTGCCAGGTTTTCACTAAGATGATCATTTTTTTAAGGACGTTTTGCAATTTTTAGGATTTTTTGCAATATATCAATTTTTAGGATTTTTTCAGGACCAATAAATATGTACATGAGCACATAGAGAATGTCAGCTATAGAACTTCTTCAAATGAAGAGCATTGATGGGCTCTTTGAGTTTCTCTCCTTCAGTAGGAATCTCTGAGAATGTAGTATTTGTAGCAGTAGGCAACCGAGAAGTTGTAGAATTAGAACTAGATGTTGTAGCAGTAACAGGAGATCCAACCAATAGTGTCCAACAGTTAAGAGATCCATAGTCAAGGAAAGATCACTTAAGTGAGACCCACAAATATCCTCATGGACACATCTTAACTCTTTGTTAGATTTCCCACGCTCTAAACGCTTAGGAAGAGTACATTCTAGATTTCTCTTAGTCATGTCATTAGCAATGAGGAGATGTTGATATGCACTTTGGGACAAGGCAAGATGGAGTGAAGAGGGTAAAGTATGAGAGGCAAGGGCGATGGAATGGAGGGAAGCATGAGAATTTTGGAAGCTCGAATGACAACTTTGATTTTTTCTTTCTTTGGAATCCACATAGCTTTTGAATTTTTTCTTTTTTACTTTGAGGTGCTTTTGATGACAATGCCTATAGAATGGATTTTGAGATCCATTTTTTATTTTATTTTCTGGCTTTTGATTGTCTTCTTCTTTTTGAGGACATTTGCGGTCTTTTGAACACCTCTTTTTCTTTCCTTTCTTTGTAGTCACATGTCGATTAGATGGGACATGGTGACCTTGAGATATAAGTGGATTCGTATTATTTTTATTTTTATGTTGCACATCCAAGTTACTTCCAAAAGACTCGGGAATGATGGATGAAAGAGGCTTATATGAATGGTTTAGGTGGAGAGATGGAGATGGAAGTGGACGAGCCACTTTTCTTGGAGATGAAGGGGGAAGAAAAGTCAATGGGATGGGCTCAAGTGCAAATATATCAGTAACATCCTCATCATTCATGGAAGCATCAGATAGATCAAAAAAGTAATCTTCCATAGAGCGTTGTCGGTTGTGAGTCATCCTAGAAGAGTCAGATAAGTTTGGAGGAATATTATGTGAGCCTAACCAAGATGGTCTATTCCAAGAGTCAGGTCCCCTTTCAGGTGGTAAGAGTGCACGAATAGGAACCATTTCAATTTTGGATCTACCAATATTCCATGAAGCTATAATAGAATGGGGTCTTACATACCCATGATTTTCTGGAGCAATAGGAGTATAGCTTGGAGTAGATGGCCTAGGAGCCATAGGAATGATCTCCACAAGAGGGTGGAAAGGATCATCATCAATAGCTTGATCTGGAGGATCATAACTTTCTCCTCTTTCTAAGTTGTTAAGACTAGCATATAAGTGCATAGCATCAACTGGTATTTCTGTAGTAGCATCTGAAATGGAGTCCTATTCAACTAGAGACATAGTTGGAGGTAGACTTTCTTCATTGTTGTCATCTAACATAGGAAGTGTTTCTTCAACAGTAGGATCTTGTTTAGTAGTAGAAGCAACAGAGTAATCTGGAATAGGCATACCTTGAGGCATACCCAAGAGGAGGGAAGCGTCCAACAGTTGCTCCCAATCAGTATGTGTTCCATTGGAGTTGGCAGCAGTAGGAGTCTATTCAATAGCATAAGTGGTGGAACAATCTAGAATAGGCATACCTTGAGGCATACCCAAGATAAGGAAAGCATCCAATAGTTTCTCCCAATCAATACGTGTGCCATTGTAGTCATCAACAGTAGGATTTTGTTCAATAGTAGAAGTAGTAGAACAATCAAGAATAGGCATACCTAAGATAAGCGAAGCATCCAACAGTTGCTCCCAATCAGTATGTGTGCCATTAGAGGTAGTGACATATTCAGTAGTAGCTGCAGTAGTAGAAATCTGTTTAGTAGAGTGTATAAAATCCTCCTGGTGAGGACCAAAATCATGTTCCTGAAGCACTTGAGAAGGTAGATAAGACTCTTTCTGGTAGTCTGAATCATAATTTTGAACATTCAAAGATCTTTCATGTGTCATAGGCTGAATCGGTGTTTCTTCATTATCTGAATCGTTGCATGAGTGAAAGCTGTAGCTAGGTTGGTCAAGCTCATCGCTCTGATAGCCAATACCAAATCTATCTTCAGAGGGTTCTTCATAGGAATGTGGAGATATGGGGAGAGTTGTCAATGACAAGACAGACTCAATCTGATATTCCCCCATGCCAATATCTTTGATCTTCAAGGTCTTTTATATTTCTTTTAGCTTGGCATCATAGAACTCAGTGGACTCTCTATTGGCAGGAACAAAGTTGTCTGTTGTTTGGGTAAGCATCTTAGCAGAGCAAGTATTTAGGCTAGCACTATTGTCAATGAGGACGCGGGGGATACTCTCGGGACCTTCCATAACTTCAATGTGTAGGGGAGCATCATGTGGATGGCTTGGAGAGTGATCATCTTCTTTGAAAAAGCACAAATAGTGAGGCGAAGTTAAATGACCCACCATAGATTGGAACTGATTGAGATCGAGATCTTTGGGGACATTTTCCTCAATGAGGGCTTTATCCATAGATATTTTTGGTCTGGATGTCGAAGGTTTGGGACCTTTGAGAACAATCTTTGCATGAGATCAAGGGATAGCGTTCGCACAAGCTGGAGATTTTGTGTAGTTATAAGAGGGAGGTGCAGGGCCTTGCAAGACAAAGGGAGTTTTGGGTTTAGGAGTATCCTCGCTCCCTGGAGCAATGATCATGTCATAGTGAGATATCCAAGGTTTGTTTCTAGCAAATATGGAAGGCGGTTGAGCTTTTGTTGTAGCCTTCTCAGTGGCTTTCATCGTTTGTATGTTAGAGCTGAGATTGAAAACCAACTTTGAGGGTTTTGGCATTATATTGTCAACAACATCGTCATTCAT
Source organism: Chamaecyparis obtusa (assembly GCA_027943335.1). Classification (NCBI taxonomy): domain Eukaryota; kingdom Viridiplantae; phylum Streptophyta; class Pinopsida; order Cupressales; family Cupressaceae; genus Chamaecyparis; species Chamaecyparis obtusa. The sequence continues at coordinate 107,394 of BSBK01005730.1, forward strand.
AATATCTATTTTTTTTTTAATAATCTTATCCTTATCCTTGTTTGAGGGAGAAGGTCCTTGCTTGTTGTCTTTGTTCAAAGTCAATTCTCCCTTCTTGACCATAAACGCTTCTATCCTCACAGCCCACCTAAGCATATTGTCAAAAGTGAGGGGACCTTGTAATCATACTTGGTATCCAAAATTTGGGACAAGATTGTCCAAGAAGATATCGAGCTTTTCAGACTCAAGTAATTCATGTGGATACTTCGTGCATAGTTGTCTCCATCTCTGGAGAAATGTTAGGAGAGGCTCCCCTTGTCATTGTTTCAAATTGCAAAGGTCATGGATGTTGACCAAATATTGAAATTTTTGGGATTGATCATAACTCTTGTCATTTCGAGATTGACCTTGACCTTGGTCATTTGGAGATTGCTTATGACTAGCACTGAATTTATCTACCCTTGGGAAGGGGAATGGATCTCCCATATTGTTGGTAGTATTTTGAGAGATCGTGAAAGAGTCGATAGGTTCAAAAGAATCAATAGGTTCAATTTTAGAAAGTGACCTTTCAGAGTCTTGTTGGTCTTGAAATAATGGGTTATAATACTCTTGAAATAGTAAGTCAGACTGTATCTGAAACAATGGATTGTAATGCTCTTGGAATGAGGAGGAATGTGAGGATCCCTCAGATTTCATAACAGATTTGGGATGACCTATGTCTTGATTACAAGATTCACTTCTATCTTGATCAGTATTCGGAATGGGATAAGTCTTGCCACTTCAAGTCGTGACAGTCATAGACGAAGATGTAACGAGAAAAGATTCGGGATAAAGCGAGACTCTGTCTCTAAGATAACGAAAAGGAGATAAATGGCTAGAACAGCCAAGATGCAAGATGAACCTGGTACGAATTGTCAAAAAGAGATGGCTAGAATAGCCGAGATAAGACAATCGCAATGCAAGGTACAAGAGCACAACGAGATAAGGTAGACTAATGAGAGACAATACGAGTCAAAGCAAAGATTGATCGATTCCTAACTCAAGACAACCAGTTTCTGACGGTGAACGACAGGAAAATAGAAAAATAGATCATGGACAAAAAGGAAGATCAGATTTATGTAATTGATCAAGCACATAAGACAGTAATCAAGGAGTTCAAGCAAACAGTCTTCAAGCAATGGGCAAGGGACAAAGCAACCTTGCGCATGAACAGGAATAGTGACTTAGTATTTCTACTCCCTAAGGACTCTACTTATGTATGTTCTTGAGAATGTTTTAGCAGGCACTTAAAACACAACAACATCCTAGCAAGTTGTCTACAAGGCTATACATAGCTCTTCTAAAGGGAGTCCTCAATATACGCAAGGTACGTGAGGCTCAAATCCGTAGATGAGAAGAATTTGAAATCACATAGCCGGGGGGAGACGGTAACCCAAATCTCCTCCTTCACTTCTCAAAGGTATAAAGTTCTTTGAGGCTTAGCCAAGAGTGAAATCTAACTCATTCCCAAGAGAGGTGTCTTTGGATTCACCTCTCGATATTTATACTCCACCGGAACACGGGAGTTAAGGTCGTCCCTTGAGGTGATGAAATCCCCAAGCAGGCCTTCTAAAAAAAATGAAAAGTAAGTAATTCTCTATCAAAAGTATTGGGAAGCACTAAAGGTGGTGCATTTAACCCTTCAAGTAAATGTGAGGTGAGTCCACAAAGTGGTGCATTTAACTCCTCACACAAACTCAAAGTGAGTCCACACCCTAGAAAATAAGTGAGTTCCAAAAAGCACAAAAGGGTTGCCAAGTGGAACAATTAATGCTTCTTTCCTATAGACCCCTCCCCTTTAATGTGGCGCTGAGATTGCAACCACAGGGCGAAAATGAGGGGCCGGAGGATTAGCGAGTCCAATAACCCAAGATAGCAATCTAGATCAATCACAAGTAATCTAAGATTGCTAATCAATACTACTCATAAGTACAAGAGGGTTTGAATCATGGAACATTTAACTTTCCAAGTAAACATAAGGTGAGTCCACAAAGTGGTGCATTTAACTCTTCATGTAAACTAGGAATGAATCCATGCCCTAGATTACTCAATGAGATGTTTTGATATTTGAAACCAAGAATTACTTAATGTTTAAACACAAGCATTCACTTAAACACAAACTTGTAAAAACAAATCTATGTTCATTCATTTCCCATTAAGAGCATCAATTAAAATGTGTTCTATGAAAGCATGTAAACACTCAAGCTAAACACATGAGAGGTTCAATTTTAATCCAAAAATCCAAATGTTGTAGAGATGGAACAAAGTACCTCAAGTCCAAAGCTTTGTTTTAAACATTTTCCATGAAAGCAAGAGCGCCTTCAAAACAACTTGTTAGACCCACAAGGTTAGCAAAATAAAAAATCAGACAATCTGCAAGAAAAATAGCTCATCAAATGGTAAAATTTGAAAATGAAACCAGCATGGTTGGATTAGGCTTGAAAAGACCTTTCCAACGATATATCACACTTAAACTTTTGATACCATTTGTGAAAATTTAAAAAAAAATGGGTGCCCATTTTCCAGAGTGGCATGGATTTGAAAAACGCTAAAATTTTCAAAAATTTGAGAAAACTGAAAATAGCAAACAAAACTGACAAATCTGGAATTCTAGTCTCTGTCTGTCACAGAATTTCGCGCGAGACAATAAGAGGGTCATGCGAGAAGGTGCCAAACCTCGCGCAAGAAATCACAAGCCCGCGCGAGAATGTACGATAGCTCGCGCGAGCAAGCACAATGGCTTGCACGAGAAAGTGCAGAGTGCCGCGCAATGATGCAAAAGCTCGCACGAGAGAGTGCTATAGGGAGCGAAACCTCATGCGGGGTGCTCTGGATTCTCGTGCGATAATCTGTACACAAACAGTACAGACGCAGGACAGAGCTTAAATTCCTGTCAGAAAAAAATGATAATGAGGCCAGAAATTAGATTTTCTGCCCCACGGTGGGCGCCAAAATGTGTGTGCTTGAATGTGGGCCTCTAAATTAGGCACAAACGCAACATAGTCATTATTCTCATGATCAAATTACAAGAGAGAGTATGAATTACTCAATCTGAAATTCATGGAGAAGCGACCTATTGCCTCCTATGTGAATGGGGTGTTTGAATACTCTCAGAACGAGAGCCAATAGCCGGGAGACCAATTCAACAATGGAGGATTTGAAAGCAAATATGAGCAAAATGAAACTAAGTTAAGAATGAATGCAATTAATCTAGAAAACTTTGAAAGAAATATGAAATGCAGATTTTTATTTGATTTTGAAATAAAGATGATACTAGACTAAGAACAAGTAAGCAAATTTAATCTAAATGTGAAATGCAATTACACTAATATGAGAAATTAAACTAGATAATGCAATAAATGAGCTTTGAAAATAATGAGATATGAGACTAAAAAATGCTATAGTGTAGATGCTCTCAAAAATTGCCTTTTTTAATGAAGAAAAAGAGCCCAAATAAATAGAAGAGCCAAGAGGAGGAGGAAGAGTTTCTTGATTCGAAACTCCTGACCCTTCATATCCCTTTTGGGACAAATAAGCATGAATTACTTTATTAAAAGAATGGAAAATGCCACATGAGGACCTTTCGAATATCTCAAATTATTAATTCAAGAAAAGGTGTCCATTCAAATAACAAGCAATTAATTAATTCCTTTTTTATGTGTATTAGCCAAAGGGGGTCGTTTGATTTAATTTAATTTAAAGCACATAGGACTTTACAATTAAATTAATGTATCATAGAGATAATTCAGCTAATTAAAGTCAAGGACTTTAAGAATTAATATTAATATTTGATTATTGCAATTTATGGTCTTTGCAATTGACATCAAGTCAAATTAAGTCAGGTAGGAGAGAGAAAATTACCTAGGGAACTAGGACTTTGATGACATAGAAAATTGAAGAAATGCACCAAAATTGATGGAAATGATTAGGTGCCAATTTTGGGGTATTACAGCTTGTTTGCTTATTAAATGAAATTTTTATTTCCTTTCCCATTATGGTTAATGTGAGGACACGTCAAGTAACATTAGCATCTTTTGTGTGTGCTTTCATACCAATGGCTTGGTATGCATCAAATAGATTTCCCACAATAGTTCTTTCACTACTATTTTTGGTTGAACTCTTAAACCCAAAATTTTCATTGTCTCTCTAAATTTCAGATTTTTAATCATTTCAACAACTAATTGGTATCTTCCACTTTGGTTTAAATTTTCAAAATATTTATTCCAAAATCTTTTAATCGTTCTTCTACAAGTTCTTTCAGAAATTTTATCATGCATTGGCCTCACAATATTTTCATCAATGTCAATTAGAAACTTTGGTTTTCTACGAATTATTCTAGGAGGTGTTTAGATACGTGCATGATCTTGGTTTTCATTAGGTGCATTATGTGCGTTAATCTCATCAAATTCATTAGGTGCATTCATCACATTGATTTGAAATGGACTATGGTAATTGCATTCATTAGGTGCATTCAACACATGCATTTGAATTGGTGCATGTTGATCATTTTGATTTGGTGCATTAGGTACATTTATCATGTCAATTTGGATTGTTGCATGTTCATCATTGTCATTAGGTTCATTAGATGACATACCTCCACATAATCTCCTCATGCACTCCCTTTGTCTTATCTTTACTGTCTGTCATTGTTCATTTGTTCCTCTCTTGTTCTTTCCCATTACATTAATATTGATTGTCCTATGTACATAACATCATGATGAAAATCAACAATCATATAGCAAGAAAAATAATAGATGCACATCATTTTATTATAATCTAAAGTAACAAACCAAAAAATTAAAAAAAAATCAATCATTTCAAAGCAAAATTGACAAAAAAAAATGCAAACTCGACTGTTACTGTCCTGAAAACTAATGCCAAATAGTGCAATGGGACCTTCAAACAACTTGTAGTGCTGGTTTCTAGGCCATTGGGAATATATTATATAGATTTTCTCATAATGCGTATGGGTTATGGAAACCTAAAACCAACGTTAACATTTCCTCATAACCCGTACAGGTTATGAAAAATTAGAGGTTCAACTCTACTTCTCCATAACCTATACGGGTTCTTTAAAATAGGAACCCAAGAAGGAAGGTAGGGCAGAGAGAGAGAGAGAGAGAGAGATTTATATGAATATATATAAATTTATATGTATATATGAATATACATAAATTTAGTGTATTCTTTTAGTACCATGTGTTATGATGTATTCATAACCCATACATGTTTTGTAAAACATAAATTGCATTTCTTTACATCTTCAAAACACGTATGGGTTTTGAAAATTTTGAAATGTACTTTTTTCTTTTCAAAACCCGAGTAGGTTATGATGCACACAAAAACCCGTATGCATTTTAGTCATGAAAAAAGGGTTAGTAAACAAGCCTAAGGCTTGAAAGCCCATTTACCCTCCATTTTAGTCCCTTTACACATTTTTTCATCTTCTAACATGAATTCTCGATTTCATCATCATCAGGTTACAAATGATCAAGAGGGTATCTCTAAAATTACCACCATAATTTTACACATCTTCTCATCTTTCTAACCATATAATTTTTTCATTTTTTGACAACATTAACATAGTGAAATTTAATTTTCTTTACCAGTGTCTTGACAGGCCTCACAGACACATGTCTACCATTTTTTTAATAACTTTTGATCTACTCAACCAATTGCAAAATAAATTACGTATTACTGTTCTACACTTGAATCTATACACTTTTAAAAAAAGATTGCATTTTTTATTATTTTGATGCAAGTTATGCCCAGCCCACGAACAAGTACCATATTTTTTTGGGATGCGGTCACTTCAAAAAGCATTAAAAAAAGTACTCAACAAAAAATATGAAAAAATACACAACTTCTAGATCTCAGTCTTACCTACCATCCTACCAAAAGGTTTTTTAAAATATTAAATCTAACTATATCTTTTGTTGAGCACACAGAAACAACTCTGTTATATTTTTTCTGAAAAAATCAGGAACAAATTTTCATGTGCGGAGGATTTGTCCTATTAATATTATCCATTTTTTTTTAAAAAATAGTAGTTTAGAAAGTAGGTTCAGAGTACTACAATTCTTACTCTTTACACATCTTCTATTTTTGAGTGCAAGACCCTCCAATTTCTCTTTCAAGTTCAGGTTTACCTGGTTTTAGAAAAAAAGTGGCCACTTATACCCCCCCTTTTTGCACACCATCTTGGTGCACTTACCCTAAGTGAGAGGAGTTTATTGCTCAACTTTTATTGCACTGCCACTTTGCTAGAGATTTTTGGTAGTTGGTTTTGGAGAAGCTTGACCTCAATTAGGTTTTTAATTTTGGTTTGGATCAATTTATTGAAGATTGGAAGGGACCTATAGTGAACCCATGTGTTAAACAATTATGGAAACTAATCCCCCATCATGTTTATTAGAGTCTTTGGAAAAAAAGAAATAATAGGGTTTTTAGGGAGGTTGTGAATCTTGTAGAAGTAGTGTTTAGATCCTTCTTCCATATGTTATCAGATAATTTGTTGGTTACCAAGTGTAAGAGCCCTAAGTTCCAACCTACTCCCTTCGACCACAAAATGGCTAGAAATTGGGATTTACCCAATGCTTATGCTAAAGTTGATAATTTTAAAAGACTCATTAGAAAGAACACCAGGTGGAAACTTCTGGATGAGGGTTGGTGTAAGTTAAAATTTAATGGTGTTGCTAGAAATGGTTTAGTGGCAGGGGAGGGAGGTGTGATCCATGCCTCCTCAAGGGACCTGATGACAACCCAGTCTAGTCATCTGGAGAGGTTTACTAATAATCATACTGAATGTATGGCTATGTTTTGGGGCCTTAAAATTGCTATTTATATTGGTGTCAAGGCTCTTATTCTTGAGAGGGACTTGAAATTAGTTATTGATGATGCTCAAGGCCTAGCTAAAATCAACTAGTCCTTTGATGGTGTGATGGATGATATCAAAAGGTTACTGCTTGGTCTTGATTGTTTTGCTATTCACCATACCTATAGAGAAGGCAGCATTGTGGCTAATGTATTGGTTTCTCATGGACTAAGGCTTATTATTTTAAGATGTTGGAGAGACCAAGGGGTTCTTCCCACTAATGTGAAGATTCTCCTTGAGGGAGAAAGAAAACATTGATTCTTTCTATGGATGTTACTTTATTTCCAAGACCCTATTGGCTTAACATAACTTATATAATGGAAAAATGTGTTAGAATGGGGTGTAATTTTAAAAGGTTTATGGTGGACAATATTTCAAATAATTTGGTGATCACCTTGATTATAACAGTCAAAATGGTGATTTACATAGTTGGTCAGTTTGGTGAAGCATTGTATAATTGGAGCCATGACCACATGATCAAGGCCAAGTACACAGAGAAGGATGTTTGGCATCACCTTTGCACAATTACAAGAGTTGTAGTTTTCAACATTTAGTGGAGTTCTTGTTATTCATTTATGTACAAGGTGGTTGCATCAACAAAGTGTCTTGATGAGATATGCGATTTTTTGGGGGAGTGTAGAGTAATTATTTCTCCATTCATATGAGTTTTTTATGGCATTATTTCCTTTCCCATTTTGTTGAGAGCTTTCATAATATTTCAAGAGATGACATTGCTGAGACTGGTTCATTAGCTATTGGAGGAGACAAGGGTAGAATTGAGCCCAATAAGCATGCCAAGTTCAAAAATGATGCCATGACTTGGCATATCTATAAAGAGGGTGGAGTGGTCCAATTCATTGAGCATATGAATGGTTATGACAAAAATATGTTGATTCAATTTTTAGTCTGAGAGAAGGGTTTATGTGGGTAGCATCTCTTTTGAGGTGAATGAGGAAGTTATAGCCAAGACTATGGGACTCCCAAAAATAAGAAAAATGTGGCAGAAATTGAGTAAGGTTTATGATATTGAGAGTCTTAACTAGTTCTTTCGTGAGGATGAGAACCCTGTGAAACACCATGGATGGTATGAAAGATAAATTTTTTTAGAGTCATGGGATCAAGTATGCTTAATGATTATGAAATATTTCAAGTTTAAGGGTAGATATAAGGTGTATTATTTCTACCATATTCTTATCTTGAATCATTTCTGCAACCAGAGTATTATATCCCTTCCTTTCTTCCTTTTGAATTTGTTGGAAAATTCTTTTAAAGAAGTGATTGATAATGCCAAAAACTTGGTTAAAAAATCTATCCCACTCCGTCAAGGGCTTATCTTCCATCTATATAATTTTCATCTGGCCCTTTGTCCTCCTAGGCAGATTGTGGTTCATGACACTCCTCAGCCCAATACCCCCTTTTTGCCAACATTCTTGACAACCCAAACCCTAGAAAGAAAAAATACCTAAAAAACCTTAGCCTCAAATTGCTTCCCGTCAAGCCAATCCTAAAACTACTACTCATAGGATTGTCAAGCATGATTCTGTTGAAAGCAAAATGAAGGGCCCATCTAAGAAAAAAGGTAAAGCTGGGGCTAAAAAAGCCAATTTTACAATCTAGGAGGAGGGGTCTGAAGATGAAGCCACAAAGGAGGCGAGTACCCCAAGGCACTCCTATAAATTTGCCACTCGATCTGGTGGTAAGGGAAAAATGAAAGAAGTGGTGGAGTCTGATTCTGATGATATGAGGGACCAAGGAAGTGAAGAGAATGAAGATAAGAGTAGAGATGATGAGACAAAGAAGGGTCGTGAATTAGAGATGAAGGGTAGTTCTAAGACGACCAATTCTTCCACCCATATTTTTGAAAGCCTCAAGTTGGGGTCTATTGACCTCACTAAGGACATGATACTTGAGGAGGAAGACGATGTAACAGGAACATGCAAAACTACTCATCTTGGGACTTGTGCCAATTGGAATACAATGGTTGAGGAGTTAGGCAAGTTGAAGGTCAAAGTGGAGGAGTTGGACACGAAGACTAGTAGCATCTCCATATTCAATTTAAGGGTGATGCACAACTCAACCACAACACTTTGCTTGTTATAGAAGAAGATAATAATAAATAAATAACATACCTCTTGGAATAAGTATTTATTAAGTGAGGGTCTTAATTCTTAGAAGGAGGGGAATTATACATAACTTTTTAAGTTCCTAACTAAAGATTGGGCAAATGTGTTGCTCCAATTTGGGTGCAAAATCAAATGAGTACTATGGTGGTGGTGTCCTGGGTGTTTTTTTGGTTCTCTATTATTGCTAGTCATAGTGACCTTATGTTTAATATTTTTATGTTTTAATGACAATGTTTAAGACTAAGAGTAGCCTAATGATACTAGTTAGGTTGGCCCCTAAATGTGATACAAATAAGACTAAGTTTAGTTATGCTAGTGGTTTTAAGACTGTTAGTAACTATGTTAGCATAGATGGTATAATCAGAACTGTTCATTATACTTTTTGTTTGAATAATATTTTATATGGTTAGAGTGTTGTTAATGTGCCTCTGGTTTACTCTTAACTGTTAGCTTGCTAGGCTGGTTGTAAAAGGGACAACACCCTACTTTCTGTTGCTTTTTATATCAAAAACATATACAAATTTCACTTTTACAACTACTTAGAAAAAAGAAGAGTCTATCGATGGGCCCTTGGTCTGCTCATCCATTGATGAAGTTGAATGGTTCTTAATGACCAATTGGGGATAAGACTTGTTGAATGCAAGATTTCCACATGGCAAGGGATGACCCTGAGACTGTGCCTCGAATGAATTTGGTAGAATAAGATACCCCTCAATCCCTGACTCTTAGCAAAAAGTGACCGAGCTTAAAAGCTAGTATTATCATATGAGATAGGGGAAGGGACCCAATTATCATCCATCATCCAATTACTGCTCATTGAATTTTGCTAATAATGAGGAAATATGAGACATGCATGTGACACACTTAGAAATGACCACTTTTTGACCCTTATACACACAATAAACCCCACCATACTCATCTTGACTATCTAAAAACAAGAAAAATATAATTAAGTCTCATATAATTAAATAATTACCAAGATTTATCCTTTAGAAAATTAAGGTACCCACCCTTCCTCTAACTAAGATGACCTTGGTGATGAAATTACCCCCTATAAAAGGAGAAAGTGAAATGCTCCCTATAAAAAGATTACAGAGAAGAAGATTCCTGGCAATTGCGAGGAGAAAGTAAACGCATGGAATCATAAATACGGTTCTTACCAAAACACAGCTCAAGGGAGGCGTTCAGAGAGCACGCAGAGCAATTGGCAAAAAGGGGTTTTTGAGAGAAACAGGTGAAGAGCAGGAATGTCTTACTTGCTGCCACATCTGCACTCGGGATGGGCTGTGGACCAGGCGATTCTGGCGGAGGAGGAGCGGCTTGTGGTAATCAGGTTCGGGCACGACTGGGATGATACCTGCATGCAGATGGACGAGGTGCTTTCGAGCGTGGCAGAGTCCATCAAGAATTTTGCGGTGATATACCTGGTGGACATCACGGAAGTGCCGGACTTCAACACCATGTATGAGCTCTACGATCCTTCCACTGTTATGTTCTTCTTCCGCAACAAGCACATAATGATTGATTTGGGGACCGGCAACAACAATAAGATCAACTGGGCTCTCAAGGACAAGCAGGAGTTCATCGACATCATCGAAACCGTTTACCGCGGCGCGCGCAAGGGCCGCGGTCTCGTCATTGCCCCCAAGGACTATTCCACCAAGTATCGCTACTAGTTTTGTATTTCTCTTTCAATTCCTATGTTTCCTCACATATTTCAACCTAACTGTGAACTGCGATTCATAATGGATTACTGTTCCTGATTATATAAAATTTCAATCCATTTAGGATGACAGTGCAGTTTTGTGTTTATATTCTTAATTTCAGAAGTTTACGCTTTTTTAAAAATGTGATTTTGCGAAGAGGCGCCTCTGAACATATTTTGTGTCTATACTATTCTTTGCAATTTATTTTAGCCCTTATATAATTATGCAACCTAAAGTAAATATTTTTGGCTTTAACGACAAGAAATTTTGAGTCGATCTGCCTTCTGCAATATAATTTCAGTCTATTAGGCTTTTATGAGGTGCAATTTTTTTGTTAATCCGTGTCGGATATTAAATAAGTATTTCAGATATTGATGCGGTGCAATTTTGTGTTACGATTTCACCATGTGCAATTTTGCTTTAGGGTTTCACTATGCATCATTTTGTTTTAGGCTTTTGCAAGTGCAATTCTGTCTAAATCTTGTACTACATGAACCTTGAAAAACACACAATACTGAGAGGGGGAGGGGGTGAATCAGTATTTAACACAGATTTTTAAAAATAAGAAGCAAAAATCAAAGAGCACACAGCAACAAGACAAGACCCGCAGAATTATCTTGTAGAAACCCAAGACAGGAAAAACCACGGCATCACTAATCCAATGGGCAACTACCCGTTATAATTGAGAACTACAACTTTCCTCAAACGTTCAAGATCAGGCTCCAACCTGATTTAGAAGACATCTACCTTCGTTGCAAATGATAGATGATTTAAAAACATACATACAATCTGTGTCTTCACTAGATTATGAAGATGCTGTAGAAATACTGATGATTCTATTCAAACAAGGGATCCTTAACACATCAACTCTGAAAATTTGATAAAAACTCCCCCTCACTGTTTGTACTCTCTGTATACTCCTATCAGCACATACTGTTTCAGCAATCCCCCGTGTGTATTCAATGTTTTCAGTTGAATACAGGCACCTCTGATCTCTCACTGCTCCTTCTTAGTCTTCCACTTTTCTATCTGTAGAAACTCCTTTCAGAACTTCACTCCAAAACATACCCGACAGTCTCCCCTTTTTTTAACTTCAATTCATACAAGGTATGAAACTTATGCGCCTAGTCTAACACCCGAGACACTGCATTTTTCCACTATGTTCATACTTGTCCCTCTATTTTGTGCTGTATGTGCTTAACTTTTTAACCACGAGATTTTAGGATTTTTGGACATACTTCTTCTTGAAATTTTTTTGTTACCTCTGCTTACCCCCGCATTCTCAGAAAAAGAAAAAACTCGCTTTCATTTACCAGCACTCATGCGATACTAAACTCACAGACATTCTATGTTCTTAGAATGTCAGTAACCGTTTTCAAGACAGCACACACTATTGATTTGAAACTCGTGACACATAATGGACTCCCGCTATCATTTTCAGCAGTTCCGTGATTTCTAACCACCCGGAAAAAGACTTACGACGGCACATGGGAACCGTTATACAGTCTATCTAATTCCAAACAAAACGTAGCCTGTTTGTCTCATAGAGAAGATGCATTTTTGAATGACCCCCCACGTAAACTATTACATCTCCCTTTTTATTTCCGATAACTTCAAGCGTTTTTGACTGAATCAGTCATATCCAGTCCCGTGCCTATTTTTTTTGTTCGCGTATGTCCTATCTTCACATAAGGAGGACATTTTACCTCATTAACGACACCTGCCAGCTACGGCAGTGATGCCCATATAGTTTTACCATTCACCGTAATCCTTAACTTTAGTACACACTCCTTGCGTATCATGCCAGATGTTACACTGCCATTCTTTTTATTCATTCTACTAAGATTCTGATTTTCGCAACCTGTTAAAAGACATTTGACAGAGAAAGGCGTTTGTATGAGACGATACATTCCTCTGCAACACTTGTGGAAAATGATTCATGCCAGACACGGATGCTATGATAACTAGCATGGTTTCACAAGGACAATTACTTGACATTTTGTCTTTTATATTAGACGTAGAATATACGTTCATTAGCAAGCACACCCTCTTACTGTTTCGAAAAACCAGAAATAGAAGGCAGTTTGGGCAGATGTCACAATGCATCCTCAGTGCGATGACCTGTAAATTATTACACATGTCACATGTGTTGATGTCTTGATCCTTTGACACTTGAAGATCCAAACCGAAACCAAAAAGACCGGGCAGATAGGTTAACCAATTCACAGTCAAACCTTGATCTTACAGCAAAGAAGAACAAAGCAGCACACGCCAAAGAACATCGATGACAGAAAATGCAACAATCTCCCCCTTTTTGTCATTGATGGCAAACTCGTTGAAACACGATTGAAACCATGTCCAAAGCACTGCAAATTTGAAGCAACTCCCCCATAAAACGAACCAATTGTAACAAAAAAGGCTACTCCCCCTTTGTCATCAATGACCACGCAACTAATTCGAAAGATATAGCAATGAAGTGCTGGAGACGAACCTTTCAGTGAGGTGAAATAACACCAAGCTTGCTTTGAAGATGCTCTAAGCGATCTTGGGGTAGAGGTTTAGTAAACACATCTGCAATTTGCTCCTGAGAACAAACATAATTCAGCTTAAAAACATTATTTGCAATCTGCTCCTTCAAATAGTGATACTTAATTGGAATGTGCTTGGTTCAAGAGTGCATCACTGGATTCTTCGAAATGTCAATGGCGCTTGTGTTATCACAGAAAATACAAATAGGATCAGTAATCTCAAGCTTATAATCACATAGAGTATTCTTCATCCAAATTACTTGCGTACAACATGAAACTGCTGCAATATATTTAGCCTCAGTGGTGGATAGTGAAGTGCAAGACTGTTTCTTGCTTAGCCGTGAAACCAAACAGCCACCTAAAAAGAAAGCACACCCACTAGTACTTTTCTTATCATCCACTGAACCTCCCCAGTCTGCATCTGTATAGGTTGTAAGAAGAAAATCAGAACTCTTTGGAAACCAAAGACCAAGATCAATTGTGCCTTTCAGATATTTAAAAATTCTTTTAACTGCTGAAACATGTGTTTGTTTAGGAGAAGCTTGAAATCTAGCAACATATCCCACAACCTGCATGATATCCGGTTTAGTGGCTGTCACAAACAACAGACTTCCTACCATGGATCTATAAAAAGACTGATCAACAAAGGGAGACGCATCCTCCTTACTTAACTTGCATCCGGTTTCCATAGGAGTGCTAACTGGATTGCAATCCTCCATCTTAAATCTTTTAAGCAACTCCCTAACATACTTGGCTTGGGAAATAAAAATACCTTTAGACGACTGATTAATTTGCAGCCCAAGAAAATATGTTAACTCACCTATCATAGACATCTCAAACTCATTTTTCATACATGCAGCAAATGTCTTGGACATCTTGACACTATCACTCTAAAAAATCAGATCATCAACATAAACAACAACAATAAGAATGATGTTACCTTCCTCTTTAACATACAAGTTGCTATCCACATATCCCTTTTTGAAGCCCTGTTGCTGCAAATAATTATCCAACCTGTCATACCAAGCTCTAGGAGTTTGTTTGAGTCAATATAATGCCTTTTTCAACTTACATACATAGTCTATATTTTCAGAAGTCAGACTTTCCGGTTGTTCAACATAAATCTTTTCAACTAAATCTCCATTTAAGAAGGCAGATTTGACATCCATTTGATTTTGATTGCTTTTAACCTTGCAACCGGTGCAAAGGTTTCACTAAAATCCACACTTTCAATTTGAGAATAACCTTTGCAAACTAAACGTGCCTTGTTTCGAATAATCTTACCATCTTCATTTACCTTGTTTCGGAATATCCATTTTGTATCTATCACGTTTTTGTTGATAGGTCTTGGTACAAGCTCCCAAGTATTGCTCTTTTTGATTTGATCCAACTCCTCTTTCATGGCAGCCACCCAATGTTTATCTACAGCTACTTCTTCAAAACACTTAGGCTCAATCATGGAGATAAGTGAGAAATCATCATCCTCAAAATAGTTAACATTTTTCCTAGCATTTCTTGTCTTTCTTTCACCTATGACCTGATCAATAGGATGATTCTTTTGCACAAACTTTGAAGGAGTTTTGAAATTGGAAACATCATGTTTATCTTGAGAGTCATTTTCAAAATTGTCATGTAGATTTTCAGTATCATTAGAAGTAGGGACTGATTCTTGATGAGCAGATTGCACTTTACCTTTGTCATTCTCACCACTTTTGCTAGCTGATCCAACTTGAACATGTGGAGGAGAAGAGGGTACAGTAGTGCTGGTTTGAATTTTAGAAGCTACCACAGTGCTGGTTTGACTTATTCCTTCTTTAGGGCTATCATCATTCTCACCAAATTGATTAGTAATTTTATGAACTTTAACATTTGCACTCTCTACTAATTTATGCAACTTTTTATTGTAGCATTTGTATGCCTTACTCTTAGAAGAATAGCCAAGAAAAATACCTTCATCAGCTCTAGATTCAAACTTACCCAAGTTATCTTCATCTCTCCTAATGTAACATGGACTCGCAAAAATTTTAAAGTACTTAACAATAGCTGATTTACCTTTCCAAAGTTCATAAGGAGTCTTCTTGAGTTTTGGTCTCAACAATGTTTTATTTTGAATATAAACTGCTGTGTGGACAGCCTCTCTCCAAAATACATCTTTTACTTTTCTCTCATTCATCATGCAACGTGTCATCTTTTGAACTGTTCTATTTTTCCTTTCCACAACACCATTTTGTTGTGGTGTTCTTGGAGCTGAAACCTGTTTTTTAATACCATGTTGCTCACAAAATTTGACAAACTCATTAGAAGTGAATTCTCCCCCATTATCAGAACGCAAGCATTTGACTTTCATGTCCATTTCATTTTCAACTAGACTTTTAAAAATCTTAAACTTCTCTAGAGCTTCGGATTTTTCTTTTAGGAATGTAACCCATGTCATGCGAGTAAAGACATCAATTAGAAGCATAAAATATTTCTCATCTTGAAGACTTGCTGCCCTTGTTGGTCCACAAAGATCCATATGGATGAGCTCAAGTGGCCTATTGCTGAATTCATCTTTTGGTTTGAAGGAAGCTCTAGTTTGTTTGCCTTCTTGACGATTTTTGCAAACAACATCTACTGGTTTTTCTAGCATAGGCATGTCTCTAACAGCCTCCTTTTTGCTGATCTTAATAAGATTATCAAAGTTAACATGCCCAAACCACTTGTGTCAAAGCCAAACATCCTCTACCTTGCTCAAACAACATATCTCATCATTATAATCATCAAGAATGTAAAGATTATTTGCTGCTCTAGTAGCTTTCGCAATGACATCAATTCCCTTTTTAATAGAGTAAGCATTAGAGTTAAAACTGAGATCATAACTTTGATCACATAGCTGGCTTACACTAAGCAAATTATGTTTTAGCCCTTCTACATAAAGAACATTCTCAACAATAGTTGCATCATTATTAATTAGGACTGTACCTATACCAGCAACCTTTGCAGAAGAGCTACCACCAAATCTAACTTTACCGCCTTTTATTTTCTTGAGATAATGAAACTTACTCAAGTCACCTGTCATATATCGGGAGCAGCCATTATCAACGTACCATATGTCCTTCTCACTGCTAGCTAGAAATGCTGTTTGAACAACAAGAGCTTTAAGAGGATTCTCTTGAACTTTTTTTCTCCAAACCTTAGTCACTTTAGCTCTTCTTTGAGGCTCAGCATTATAAAATGAATCTGCATTGTAGCTGTTACAAAATCTAGATGTATGGCCAAACTTATTGCAGTTGTAGCAAATCAGATTGTACTTTCTAAAAACATTTCTTTCATGCTGATAATAATTCTTGTTTGGAACAACTCTACAATTAGCAGCTCTATGTCCAAAGTAATTACAAGCAAAACAATAGCCATAGAAAAAAGGTTTCTTTACCTTGTTAGGAGTAGGCTGATTACTTTCCGGTGGTGAAGTGCTTGGTTCAGATTGCATGCCAACTCTACGTTTATCTTTGGTGGGTCTTTGAAAACCAAGAACATCATCTAAAGTGACTTTACCACTATTGAAAGATAGTTCTTCACTAAAGAGCATAGAAGTTTTACCAATGTTCCTCATAGCAACAATTTCAGCTTCCAACTTGGCAATGTTATCTTCTTTTATTTGAATCTGATTTTCTAAATCTTCATGAATCCTTTTAGCCTCCTCATTCTGAATTTTAATATCAACAAGCTGAGTTTCAGCCTCTTTAAGAGATGTAGCAATCTTCAATTTTTCAGCACCCTCAAGTTGAAGAAGATCCACAAGACTCAAATTTTTCTTTTTCAGTTTCTTAATCTTAGAAAGAGCTGAGATCAATTCAAGCTCAAGGTCAACTTCATCAACTTCATCATCTTCATCATCTCCAATATCTTCAAAACTAGCATCATCAACAGCCACATCATCAATAGCCATAAACATGACTTCACTTATCCTTGAGTCGCTCTCGCTGCTTGAAGAATCATCGTTGTCATTTTTCGAAAACAGCACCTTCTTACCCTTTTCGGACTTACAATTTTTCTTGGTAAACCTCCTAGATTTCTGGTGTTTGAATTCCTTTTCATCATTGCTGTCCTCTTCTTTATCAAATGGACACTTAGAGGCAAAGTGACCAAGCTTTCCGCAGTTGAAACATTTCAGACCAGACTTGTCTTTGTTTTTGTTAAAGCCTTTTTTTCAGTCTTCTAATGAGGTAAGCTATTTCCTCATTTGAGTCCTCATCCGAGCCTTCACTTAGATTGGTCTCTTTGTCCTTGCTTCTTTTAGAAGCCTTAAATGCAGATTCAGTTTTATAAGACCCTTCAACCGTAGTCCTCATTTCATATGCAGTCAAGATGCCATGTAGCTTATCAACAGTTAGAGTGTCTAAATCAGATATTTCTTCAACAACAGAGACTTTAGCATCAAGTCTCATGGGAAGAGATTGAAGAATCTTCTGAACTACAATTTTCTCCTCAACATTTTCACCTAGACCTCTTAAAGTATTGACAACTTCATCAACACGTAGAAAATATGCAGCAATGTTTTCGCTGTCCTTCATTCGAAGACCTTTAAAGACAGCCCTGTGAGTCTGAACCTTAGCTTTTTTGACTTTGTCATCACCTTGATATGTATTGTGCAATTTATCCCAAATTTCTTTAGCTGTGTCGCAGTGCATGACCTTTACAAACTCAGCTTCAGTTAGACCACACAAAATTGCATTCATGGCCTTGGCGTTTTCAAATTCCTTCTTATAATTAGCATCTACAAGAGGAGTAGCTGGGATTTTATAGCCATTTACGAGACTGAGGTACACATCACAGCCAAGAGACATGATGTAGGTTTTCATACAAACACTCTAGAAAGCAAAGTTGTTTTCATCAAAGAGAGGGGCACGGTTTGTAGCTAAACCTTCTAAGGCACTCATGATGGACACAAGGATTGAACTCTCAAGCTTTTAAGCACGGGAAGAGAGTGA
The DNA here is from genome assembly GCA_027943335.1 of Chamaecyparis obtusa. Lineage (NCBI taxonomy): Eukaryota > Viridiplantae > Streptophyta > Pinopsida > Cupressales > Cupressaceae > Chamaecyparis > Chamaecyparis obtusa. The sequence goes on from BSBK01005730.1 coordinate 125,613, forward strand.
CCAGCTCTGATACCAATTGAAAAAAGCACAATACTGAGAGGGGGAGGGGGTAAATCAGTATTTAACATAGACTTTTAAAAATAAGAAGCAGAAATCAAAAAGCACACAGCAACAAGACAAGACATGCAGAATTATCTCGTGGAAACCCAAGACGGGAAAAACCACGGCATCACTAATCCAATGGGCAACTACCCGTTACAACTGAGAGCTACAACTCTCTTCAAACGTTCAAGATCAGGCTCCAACCTGATTTAGAAGGCAGCTACCTTCGTTGCAAATGATAGATGATTTAAAAACATACATACAATCTGTGTCTTCACTAGATTATGAAGACGCTGTAGAAATACTGATGATTCTATTCAAACAAGGGATCCTTGACACATCAACTCTGAAAATTTGATAAAAACTCCCCCTCACTGTTTGTACTCTCTGTATACTCCTATCAGCACATACTGTTTCAGCAATCCCCCTTGTGTATTCAATGTCTTCAGTTGAATACAGGCACCTCTGATCTCTCACTGCTCCTTCTTAGTCTTCCACTTTTCTATCTGTAGAAACTCCTTTCAGAACTTCACTCCAAAACATACCCGACAGTCTCCCCTTTTTTAACTTCAATTCATACAAGGTATGAAACTTATGCGCCCAGTCTAACACCCGAGACACTGCATTTTTCCACTGTGTTCATACTTATCCCTCTATTTTGTGCTGTATGTGCTTAACTTTTTAACCACGAGATTTAGGATTTTTGGACATACTTCTTGAAATTTTTTTGTTACCTCTGCTTACCCCCGCATTCTCAGAAAAAGAAAAAACTTGCTTTCCTTTACCAGCACTCATGCGATACTAAACTCACAGACATTCTATGTTCTTAGAATGTCAGTAACCGTTTTCAAGATAGCACACACCATTGATTTGAAACTCGTGACACATAATGGACTGCCGCTATCATTTTCAGCAGTTCCGTGATTTCTAACCACCCGGAAAAAGACTTACGACGGCACATGGGAACCGTTATACAGTCTATCTAATTCCAAACAAAACGTAGCCTGTTTGTCTCACAGAGAAGATGCATTTTTGAATGACCCCCCACGTAAACTGTTACATCTCCCTTTTTATTTCCGATAACTTCAAGCGTTTTTGACTGAATCAGTCATATCCAGTCCCGTGCCTATTTTTTTTGTTCGCGTATGTCCTATCTTCACATAAGGAGGACGTTTTACCTCATTAACGACACCTGCCAGCTACGGCAGTGATGCCCATACAGTTTTACCATTCACCGTAATCCTTAACTTTAGTACACACTCCTTGCGTATCATGCCAGACGTTACACTGCCATTCTTTTTATTCATTCTACTAAGGTTCTGATTTCCGCAACCTGTTAAAAGACATTTGACAGAGAAAGGCGTTTGTATGAGACGATACATTCCTCTGCAACACCTGTGGAAAATGATTCATGCCAGACACGGATGCTATGATAACTAGCACGGTTTCACAAGGACAGTTACTCGACATTTTGTCTTTTATATTAGACGTAGAATATACGTTCATTAGCAAGCACACCCTCTTACTGTTTCGAAAAACCAGAAATAGAAGGCAGTTTGGGCAGATGTCACAACGCATGCTCAGTGCGATGACCTGTAAATTATTACACATGTCACATGTGTTGATGTCTTGATCCTTTGACACTTGATGAAGATCCAAACCGAAACCAAAAAGACCGGGCAGATAGGTTAACCAATTCACAGTCAAACCTTGATCTTACAGCAAAGAAGAACAAAGCAGCACACACCAAAGAACATCAATGACAGAAAATGCAACAAACCTGGCATAGGTTTTCGTGGCTGTGATTTTAACTTTTGACTTTTGCGACTGCAATTTGTTTTTAGACTTCTGTGACTAATTTTGTTTTAAGGTGGCTTGCCTCGTGTAGTTTTGTTTTAGGTTTACACAATTGTGATTTTGGTTTGGGTTTTTGCAACTGTAATTTTCCAAGTCTTTGTGTAGGATAGTGAATAAGTGTTTCAGGATTTCATGTAAATATTGTTTCCATTTAACTATTTGTGGATTTTGTGGTATGCGATTTTGGTTCTCATGATTTTGTGCAATTTAATTTTAGTATTTAATTCTTTCATGCCATGCAATTTTTTGTGCTAATATGCTTCTATGCAATTTATATTAAGCGTTTAAAGCTTTTGTGTTATGCAGCTTTGTGGAAATACTTCAGTGCAATTTTACGTTAAATCATGGTGTAGGATATTAAATAAATATTTCACTTCACAGTCATTTACAGTATGCATTGCTTCAGTTTAACTGTTTAAAACTTCTACACTGCCCAATTCTATAGTGATACATTTCTGTGCAATTTATTTTGTGTTGATACTCTTCTCTATTATTTTGTGTTGACGCTCTTCTGCATGATTTGGTGTTGCTATACTTCTATAAGTATTTTAGGCTTTCATAATGCGGAATTTTGTGTTTACATGCTTCCATGCAATTTTGTTCTTAAATAACCGTGTAGGATAGCAGAGGGAGTCCGATCCCAATGCAACTGGTCCAAAGCCTTTCCTAAGATGCAATAGGTCCGAAGCATGATCCCAAAGCTACTGTGCTAACAAAACCTCAGAGTGAGAAACTGGATTGAATGATTGTTATGGCAATGTAGACGCTGATACTGAATATGTATTTCAGGCTTCACAACTTCCCTTTTTCCCATTTAACTGTTTCAGGTTTTCACTCAATGCAATTTTGTGTTGATACGATTTTGGGCTATATAATTTAAGCCCTTTAGGCTTTCAAAAGATGTAATTCTTTGTTAAATAATTGTGAACATGTATTTCTGATTTCTGGCTTTTATGACATGCATTTTTTCTGTCTAACTGTTTCAATCTTTTTCTGCATGCAATTTTGTGTCGATATACTTTTTTGCACTTTTTAGGCCTTTATAATATGCAATTTTGTGTTGATGCATTTATGTGAAGTTTGCGTTAATATGATTCTGCAATAATTGTGTAGGACATATAATACTAATTTCAGATTCTTGTAGTGGAAATTGTTTCATTTTAATTATTTCAGGATTTTGCACCATGCAGTTTTGCGTTGATATGCTTTTTGGGATATTCCCATAAGATTATATTGTGTGGATCATTTTGTCACCTTCAGACATATAATGCATAATTATTTATCATAATTTAATATGTATAGTAATGTCTACAAGTGGTCAACAATTGTCAGTTGAATCTATTATATTTAATAATTACTTTGAGTATTTAACCTTTAGTGCATTTAATCTAAGTATTTCAAGCCTCGTTAGCGAGCAATTTTCTATGGATATGGAATCTTGATTACTTGTAGGTCTTGCATATTTTCAAATAGTTCAGTGGCGACAGTTTTCATGAAGCATACTCCAAATAATAGTGAGCAATTTTGCACTGATATGGAATCTCAATTGTTGGTAGGTTGTGCTTCTTGGGAGTCACCAAATTATAGTCAAGTGATAGAGGCCTTGTTTTCATAGTCATTTTTATTTGATAATTAAGTTGTGGGTTCTATTGGACCCTACACCCATAGACATAAATGAGTACAAAAGGCTGAAATACATAATAAGTGAGTACATGTAGGATATAGACCCAAAACAACTTGGATAACACACGGGCTACATTGAATTCCCAAAAAGAGGCACCACAAAATTAGCCAAATATATAAGGAGGAGCTGCATAAGATCTTCCATCTTTGTTGCCTATCATAACACCTGGCTCAAGAACATCTGTGTATGGCCTTAATGACACCCCGTTTGGAAAGCAATGGATTGTAAAAAGACTAGAAATAACCAGAGTTACATCCCTTAGAACGATTCTTAGATTGATGATATAGAGAGATAAAAGTCTTGACAGTTCACAGTATAATGCCACATTCTCAAAGCACTTGGCAGGTAGCCATGAAACTGACATGAGATTTACCATATCCAGAAGTGAAACCTCTTCCTCTGCACAAAGCATCTCCTCTGAAGACAATGAGAGGACATGAAGAATCTAAACATAAAATCATCCATCCCATCAGTAATAATGAATATCTTCTCTTTGAAGATTGAGAAGTAGAAATTGGAGGTGGAAAAAGAGGCATTGCCTTGGCCTCATGAAGATCCCCTATTAGCCATTTGCTTGTATCCACACTGATCTTAGCCAAAAAAGGATGTGGGAAGAGGCCTGTATTAGCCAAACAATCTGCTATACGATTGCACTCCCCAAAACAATGGCTGAACACTATGACATCAAAGTTGCCCTTAATCAGCTTCATTTTCTTAAATAATACTTTTTTAAGCTTCTAATCTTGCAAACAATCTTTGGTGCAATCTAAAATAATAACTTGAGAATCCCTTCCTACCTCTAAACCTTGCACTGCAAAGAAATAGCGATTTTCAAATCTTTAAGCAGCACTAAAGTCCATGCTTCATTATGTCTTGGTGCCAAGGAAGAAAGAACTACCTTTAAATGAAGGAACCGAAAGAGTTCGTTATATCATCCACAATCAAATGGAAAAGACATGAGTGTAAACAAGTGTCTAATATATTACTTCGGTTATGTAGCATCAGATTAACAATCACGGTGGTTAATGGGTTCCTTTTGTTGAGTGATGTTGTAATTGTATTTTTGCAGCAAAAGCAGGATTCTTAATAAGCTTGCAATTTCTATTTATCAATTCCCAATAAAGGGACTCTTTGTACTGGTTCCAAAACTCCTCTATTGAGAAAAGCCTCTTTTGCAGTTCTTAAGGATAGAAGGCTTGACACTGCGTACAATAATTTGAACTGTGAAACATTTTCATAATCATTTTGTTAAATGACATCAGCTGCATTTTTAGGTTTTCTTTTTCCTGCTAATCAACTCATTCAGGGACTTGTAGCTTGCCCAAAGCTTAAAATGCCCCATAAAGTAGGGTGTAGGTCTCTCAGTGGAACTGTCATTACAGGATTCATCTCTGTCATTGTATTTGGAGGTTGCCCCCATCAAAGTGACCTTTCTTTCTTATTTCAGAGATTACATATGCCATGTGATACTCAAATGTTCAAAAATTGGAAGTTCAAAGTTTTAAAGTCAAACAATACATTGTATTACTATAAAAAATATATGTACAATCTACATCTTCTTCCTCTTCTTGGTACTAATGCTTTCAAGCTTCACACTGCTCAAATATGTCTTCCTCCGATCCCTCTGATGTCGCTTCTTCTCTATCCAATTCAATGATCTCATCCTCAATGAACTTGATATCAGTTTTGTTGGCAGTCCAATCAACAAATGGATCAATGCCATCCAAGTCAATGACATCATGGGAAGGACCTTTCACCTTTTTGGTTCAAGGACAGATTGTATTCAATTAAGACAAGGTTGTTTAAATTAAAGCAGAAATAGTAGATTGACAAATGAAATAGGACAATGATAGTCTGATCTGGATAAAGAATGATAGTCTGATCTGCAAGAAAGGAACAGAGGAATTAAGGAAGGATTAATGGAAGAAGATAGAAATGATAAGGAAATGAGGAAGTGACTCTATCAAAAGATAATAATTTTGAAGGGTTGTGACTCTCTCAAAGGGCAAAAATGATGAAGTATTGTGACTCTTTCAAAGAGTAGACATGATGAGCGATTGTGACCCTTTAAAAAAGTTGTGACCATTATGAAGAGGTGTGACTCCCCTTCACATTGGAGGATATAAAGGGGATAAGATTTCATTTGAGGAGAACATGCAAGGGAGATCAATTTGGGGAATAATATATTATTCTCAAAGGCAACAATGAAAAGTGGTTACTCAATCCTTGTGAAAGATGGTGACCATTCCACCTATAAAGGAGGATTTGTTCCAAGCATTGAAAGGGATACATTGTGCTGTGAATCAAGGATAAATAATCGGCACTCAATCAGCAACTGGTACTCATTAAAGGGGAGATCAGAGTATAAGGCGTGAGCAGATCAGCAAGGAAATAAAATACATTTGGCAGTCCATTGCATCAACTTATAATCGTCAAGGATTGTCTAAGTAATCAGCACAAAGAGCACACAAGAGGGCACTTGCATCTTTGTGTGCAAGAATAATGCTTAAGTGTATGCCTCTATGATAGATATACATGCTGTCTGAAATCCACCTTGCGAGAGAGAGGGCTTGAGGTGTAAAAGAATGGTGGTGAGGGCCTTGTAAGAAGGCCGTCCTATTAGGACCATTGCAACTTAGGGAAAAAGGACCATTGCAACTTAGGGAAAAGCTACGTTGTAGGATGCGCACCTTCTTGGTGCGCATTGGATCCAAATGCACTACGGAATAGATGTGCTTTGGATGTGCGCCACAGATTGTGGATGTGTAATGCGCGCATCCGAGTGCATCCACAACTTGTGGTGTGCAACCTATGCGCATCCGACGTGCACCCAAGTGCATCCACAAGCAAGTCACTTAACGTGACTTAAAAAACACAATAAAAAAATATATTTTTTAAATTCTCGAAACCCTAAAACGACCATGTTATGAGGCCATTCAAGCTAAAAACATGTAATTTTTTTTGCTATTTTGGTCTCAACCCATTTTGTCTCCATTTTGGCATTTTGAAGGGCAGGAGGTTTTTTTTTGAAGGACATTGTTTGTGGAGTGCAAATAGCTTCCATAAAGGAGATTTAAGCGTCTAAGGTAAGCATTTAACCCTTTTGTTTAAATTTTCTGATGATTTTTTTCGAGTTTTTTTTAAATTTTTTTTTAAGAAAAAAGACAAAATGTATAACTCTTTGAATAATGTTTTTGTATCTTGATTTTGCACTTGTATGCTTGCATTTATTAGTTTTTGCTAATTTAAAATCATCTAATTTCTTATAATAGCAAAAAATCAGATTGGAAGAATGGTTGATAGTCAAAGTTCAGTGGGTGTGGAAGGAAACCAAAAATTTAAAATTGATGAAGGATTCTTTATGAAGGCATACCACAAGGTTTTCACAAATCCTTGGAGGTGGGGGATACATTTGGACATGTAGTTTTTGTAATACACAATTTAATAGCTCCTATTCTTGATTGAAACTTCACTTTATGGGCCTTGTTGGTAAATGGATTGGAATGTGCGAGGGCCCAACTACAAAGGGGATGTCTCCCATAGAAATAGTGACATTCATAAAAGAACAAAAAGATGCTGACTGTAATGTCCTCTTTCGGATTCTAACTGTGAATTGCGAGAGTTACCTCAACAAGCAATTAGATTGGTGGTCTCAAATACTCTTGGCCGTGTGTGCAAGCAAGGCATACGGTGCTTGTATGGTTTGCTTGTGTCTATACAGTGTTGGTGGGTCTGAGACAACCGTACAAGACTGCTCGCTATAATGTTCCTTCGTCAACAAGGGTCGTACAGTTACGCTGGCACCCCTCTAAATTGTTGATTGAACGATTCCAGCCAGTCGCGCAACCTTTCTGAGTCCTTGGCTTGGGCCTGGTGTACGATAGATTTTGCCTTACAGCATAAACTCCTGATTACCTCTTTTGTTCAAACGTAAGGACAAATGATAAGCTTTAATACTTTGTTGTATGGTCAAAGGTCCCCTTTGAACACTTGTAACTGGCACTTCACAATTGCGTGCCTATGATGTTATCGTATGGTCTGTACAACTTCCCTTGTCCATCGTACAAAAAGAGTGTGACTGTACGGTCACTTCTTCTTGCCTAGCTTACAGTCCAAGGGCCGTATGACTTGAATTGGTCTCCTTGCGCGCGGAATATGGGGTCGCTTGTTCTCCTCTGACAACCTTTCTTCGTGCGCAGACAACTCCAGAGTTATGGTGCGAAGGGAAATACAAATATATTATGCGGTGTAGTGCAAGATAAACAATATAATCAGATTGACACAATTTGACACAAGAATGAACACCAAATAGATAGCTGCTAAACACCAGCGATGCCAGAAGTAATTCAAACTCAACAATGATAGCACTTCAGATTCCAATCATTCGGATACTTAGCACAAATCCACAATCTTGGACAAATATCAGATATCATTGTATATTACAAATTTGTCTTCTACAGAAGATTTCACAAATTTGGAGCACACAGTGAAATAATCTGAATGATAATTCCAACGATAGACTAGGGTGGCTGTAAACTACCAAAACTGTAGCAAATCAAATAGGGAGGATCTTTCACCTCCGAAATGGCGGACAACAAAACTTCGATTGGAATTCGCAAAGACAAATAAAATATTCCAAATCACATATCAACAACTACATACATGCTGGTCATAAATACCCCTTCAGAGAAACTCCTGAGGGTTTATAAAAGAACGTCAACACGACAAACACCTACGGTCAACAATAATAAAAATGGGCCCCTTTTATTAATTAGTTAAAGGTTCTTAATAATATATTTTAAATTGGGACCAAATAATTGATTAATTTAATTAATTTATTCTCTATCAATTTGGGGACATTACCCTAACAAATTGGTTGCAAGAGGAAAACAAAGTGCTTATCCTTTCAAAAAGAGTAAAACAATGAATTTACCCACTGATACAGTAGCGCCCTCCAAACATCCCTTTTTGCATATACCCTCTAAGGAAGTCGAAGATGAAGTAGAAATTCCCATCCGCAAGAAAGGTCCATTTGATAAAATGGAAGCAAGAGAAATTAATAAACAAAAAATTGCACGTTGCATCTATATTAATGGTCTTTCATTCAACTTGGTGAGATCACCATATTGGCGGGAAATGGTGTCAACAATCAATAGTGCACCTCCTGGTTTCACATTTCTTGGGTATGAAAAGGTGCGTACCACCTTATTGCAAAGAGAGAATAATCTTGTATAGGCCTCACTGAAACCAATTAGAGATTCTTGGGTTGAATTAGGGGTTTCAATTTTTTTTCGGTGGATGGGAAGATTGCAAAAGCTATCTAGTGATAAATGTTATTGCAGTGTCCCCCAAAGGGGCAATGTTTTTGAGGGTGGTTGATTGTGAAGGGGAAGTCAAAGATGTAGAGGTCATTTCTAGAGTCCTTATTGAGTCTCTAGAGATGGTGGGTCATGAGAATGTGGTCCAAGTAATTACAGACAATGCAAAAAATGGTAGGGCTGTAGGTGCTTTGGTTGAGGTAAGATATGAGCACATTTTTTGGACACCATGCACTATACACTCCCTCAGTTTGGTGATGCAAGCAATTGACACCCAAATAGAGTGGGTGAAAGAAACCAAGAGGGCAAGGAGATCTAAATATTTGTGACGAATCACCATGTCACAAACAATTTTCAAAACTTTCCCGAGATTGGAATTGTTGAAGGTAAATTTAATTAATCTATTTAATTTTGTTTATGTCATGTTAAATATCAATATTTACTTAAATTTGTAATATCTTTTTATTTTTAATGTGTTATTAACTAACCATTAACATGATCCTAGGATGTTGAGAGCTGGTTTGCATCTCATAGAATTGTTATGAGACAACTTTTGAAGGTGCCAGAGGTAGTGGGTCAAATGGTTATTAGCAACCAATGAGGAGTATGGAAGTAGTCAAATCCAGAGAGGGCCCAAAATGTCAAGTCATTGATCTTGGATGATAGTCGGTGGGCTTGTATGGAATATGTATTGGATTTTACTAAGCCTATCATGACTATGCTCTAGTCTGCCGATACAAATGCACCATGGATGTCTATGATGACATGGACACAATGATAGATAAAATAAAAGTGGTGATACAAAAAAGAGAGAATGACCATAAAGAAATCTTTTTCAAAAGGGTGGAATCAATCATTCATCATCATTGGAACAAGATAATCACACCATTGCACCTCCTTGCATATGTGCCCTATCTTCGAGGTACTATAGCAACAACGTACTTTCTATGCCAGGGAGATTACCACCATATAGAGATTTTGAAGTTGCTATTGGGTACAAATGAGCATTTAGTAGACTCTTCCAAGATCTAGAAGTAGAGAAAAATGTTAGGAGAGAATTTGGCTTGTTTGTCTCAGGAAGAAATCATACTCCTTGTGCTGTTAATGACCAATCTGAAGTGGATGCTACTACATGGTGCTACCTCCATGGTCAAGATTATATGTACCTTTAGCTTATTGTAATCAAGATCCTCTCACAAGTAAGGTTTTTTTGTATTTTTCACCACTTGTATTGTAGAATTTAGTATTTAACATTCTTTAATTTTATTTTGCATTTATTATTTTTTGTTTTGTGGGTTTTCTCTCCAGGTTGCAAGTTCTTCTAGCGTTGAACGGAATTGGAGTACATACTCCTTTATCCATTCAGTGAAGCATAACTGATTGGCTACAAAAAGAATTGAAGACTTGGTTTATGTTCATTCCTTGAACTTTTTATCAGGGAAGTATCCCCAATAAAATTATGGGACAACAAAGCTTTGGGATGTAGTTGTTGAGTGTACCAACTTGGATGCAACCATTGAGGATCATGTTAGAGTCAATATGGATGTTGCTGCTGATGATGACATACCTCCACATGGTACATCTAGTGCGAGTGGCACCACTTTGGATTCAAATGATCTTGAACTTGCAACAGATGATGATTTTCTTGATAATCCTTTTGATGATTGATGAACTACATTGAAGATAGAAGCCAATTATCATTTTTGATTGTCAATTTTGTAATTGGAATGATTTTCATTTGAATCATGAGCGTAGGCACATATGATATGGCTTATTTGAATATGTTTGAATTATCAATTGGCATTTAATATTTATCTTTGGGATTTGGCATTGTTCAATGATGAAGTATCATATTATCAAATGATTTAGTTTTACACACACATAAACGTACACAAACTCCCAAAAATAATTTTGCACGTACCCACGTACTAGGTTCTTGTACTTGTACCTGAGCCAACAACTCAGAGGAAAAGAGGGTACTTACATATTCAATCCCTTACAACCTTCGCCTGGCTCCATAAGATGGCAACTATACATATTGTCTAAAACCCACGTTGCTTGACAAAGGGTTTGAGGTGTAAGAGAAGGGTGGCAAGGGGCTCGTAAGAAGGCCATCCTAGTAGGACCGTTGCGACCTAGGACAAAGAGAGCACTTATAGAGTCAAGTAACCCCTTACAACCTCTGCCTAACTCCACAAGATGACAGTTGTCTGTAGGGAGATGTGATTGTTGGAAACTGCAATTGAAGCAATTGTTGTATTGTCAATGATGTCAAACCTTAACTGGCAAGATTGTTGCTATCTAAGAAAGTACTAGATCTATTGAGTGATGAGAAGGATTAGGGTAAGATTGAAAGAGATGCTGGAGTTGTTGATGTTATTGACTGAAAAAGCAGAAAGGTTGAAGGTGAAGGAGTTGATCAGAGTTGTGATTGCTTGAAGGGATTTCCGAGCAGATCAGTGATGGAGATGGAAATGGAACTCAGTCAGTAAGCCAACATATATGTAAGAATTGGATTTGTTATTTGCAAAGTGAGTTGTATGTTTTCAGATCAAATATTATTGTTACTTTCTAATCATTGTATCAATCAAAATCCTTTAATCAAGGTTGACCTAACAGTCATTGTATAAATCCTTTAATCAAGCTTACATTCTAATGGAATGTACTTAAGTCCTCTAACAAGGCGCACTTCTAACAGGGTGGTTGAAATCCTTTAACAGGGTCACACCTAGCAGTGTGTTTGTAAACCTTTGACAGGGTTGGCTTTTCACAGAGCTCACTTCAGAAGAGTGAACATATTAGTAACATGTTACAAAGTAGTTTTTCCCAAATTGGGTTTCCACTAAAAATCTTGGTGTCAATACTTGTGAATGTTTTGGTTTGAACATTTCTATGTTTTGTAAGTTAAATGTTGTTGGATAGTGGACTGCACTGTTATATGTTTCTGATATATATTCTGTAATGACCGAGCAGTGTTGATTACTAGATCTGAGCGGTTGAAGTGTTTAAAAGTTTAATTGATACATCTAGACCTGAGAACAACTGATTCACCCCCCCTCTCTGTTGTTCTAAATCATATTAACAATTAGTTCCATTAGCTCCTCTAATAGCATTTACAACCTCCTTTATCCTACCACCATATTGAGCAATATTCTCACCTTCTTGCATATTCATTTCATCAAACTTACCTCTCAAGCTTTTAGCTTTTGCCCTTAGTACATTTATGTCACCACCATAGATGTTTGCAAGAGTGTCCCACATTTGCTTTGCATTTGTGCAATCTTTAATGTCTTCAAATTCAGGATAGCTTAAGGTAGATGCAATCTCCAACATTGCTTGATTGTGTTCTTGTTTAACTCTCATCTCCTCGGCAGTCAAAGGTGCAACAGGTGTAAAACAGTCATGTTCAACATAATATTTCGCTGAGTCACCAATACCAGCTAGATGCAGTTTCATCAGAATCTGCCATGCAGGGAAGTTCTCCTTATTCAACTTCGGTACCTCCTTTTTATACATCTTGATCATTTACTTCAAGTACCTTTAAACTTGTTCTGGGTAAGCACCAACAGCTCTGATACCAATTGTTAATATGATATAGAACAGAGAGGGGGGGGGTGAATCAGTTGCTCTCAGGTCCAGATGTATCAATTAAACTTTTAAACACTTCAACCGCTCAGATCTAGTAATCAACACTACTCGATCATTACAGAATAAATATCAGAAACATATAACAGTGCAGTCCACTATCCAACAACATTTAACTTGCAAAATATAGAAATGTTCAAACCAAAACATTCACACAAGTATTGACACCAGGATTTATAGTGGAAACCCAATTTGGGAGAAACCACTTTGTAACATGTTACTGATATGTTCACTCTTCTGAAGTGAGCTCTGTGAAAAGCCAACTTTGTCAAAGGTTTACAAACACATTGCTAGGTGTGACCCTGTTAAAGGATTTCAACCACCCTGTTAGGAGTGCACCTTGTTAGAGGACTTAAGTACATTCCATTACAATGCAACCTTGATTAAAGGATTTATACAATGACTGTTAGGTCAACCTTGATTAAAGGATTTTGACTGATACAATGATTCGAAAATAATAGTAATATTTGATCTAAAAACATACAACTCACTTTGCAAATAACAGATCCAATTCTTACATATATGCTAGCTTACTGATTGAGTTCCATTTCCATCTCCATCACTGATCTGCTCGGAAATCCCTTCAAGCAATCACAACTCTGATCAACTCCTTCACCTTCAGCCTTTCTGCTTTTTCAGTCAATAACATCAACAACTCCACCATCTCTTTCAACCTTACCCTAATCCTTCTCATCACTCAATAGATATAGTACTTTCTTAGATAGCAACAGTCTTACCAGATAAGGTTTGCCATCAATGGTTGGGGAAAGCAGGTACGAGCTGCCAAGCAAGAGGGTGTGGAAATGAGTTTAGGTGGATGCATCATGTCTCATCTCCCAATGTGCTTATACTCTGAATATAATGCAGTTTGAACCGTAATGATTAACTGCATTTATGTATGTTGCCAAGCAAGAGGGTTGTGGTAGACATCCACTTTAAGGTTTGGTGTACAAATAATGGCTTCGGGTGGACCCATCATGTCTCATCCCCCAATGTGTTTATGAATATAATTCAGTTTGACTAACCCTAATGATTAATTATATGTATGTATGCATGCATCTTTCATGTTGTGATTGCAGTGGTAGACATCCACTTTAAGGTTTGGTGTACAAATGGCTTTAGGTGGACCCATCATGTCTCATCCCCCAGTGTGTTTATGAATATAATTCAGTTTGACTAACCCTAATGATTAATTATATGTATGTATGCATGCATCTTTCATGTTGTGATTGCAGGATCCAAATCCAGGATTGTATTATTGAGGAAAGATTTATTTGGTAAGATGGAACCCTAACCCTAATTTGTTGCATTTGTGATTTTAGGGCAAATTCTAGGACAAATTAGGAATGGCCGAAGGGGACATCACACTATTTTATACCGATGCTTGTGGATAAGTTCATGTTTTCATCTGTTGTTTTAACAAGAAATATACATCCACACTGCAAATCACAAATTATTGGATTATAGCCTTATTGGCATACTAAGTTTACCACTATCTTTTGTCTGTTTGTTAGAACAGATCAAATTGTTCTGCTTAATAGCAGTGGCCCCCAAAATAACAGCAATGCTAGAAAATGTCAAAGCACAAGCTTAACCAAGGTATTGTTCCATAATACAAAAAAAAGAACCCAACATAACAGAAGCCCATAAAGATGAAGCCAAAGCCAAATTCTAACCAAGTAACACCAATGAAATATGACAGAACAAGAAGCAACTGTGCACATGCCTATTTCTCAATTCATATTGTTTATACTCCAGAGCACTTTTGGCCTGGACATGGAGGTCAACACATTTTCAAAAATTCATGTGGACAATGGAATTAACTACATGTGTTGATGAATTTCCCTGAGATAGCTGTAGAAAAGCTGGCTATGAGGGTGTCACCAATAGGCTCAGTTACAGCAGTATGAGATAACTTGAGATAAGCAAGAAACAACTGAATCTTCCTGGCCATGTAAGAGACTTGATGGAAACAAATGTCTCTGTTGAGAATGATATTTTAAACTGAGATTTATATCTAAACATCTATAACACCGTAATGATTCTATAGAGCCAATCCATATCTTTAAGGTTGAATTTCAATCCATATACAATTTAATAACAAAAACTTCAATACCTAATTTGTCCCAAATATCTCATAGTAAATTCCCATAAATTTTCATGCAAATAAACAGAAGGAAGATCACTTGATTCCTCATTTCAGCATCAGAGGGAATGCATGAAGGCCTGTGTTAACCTCTGCGAATTAATCTGTCTGATGTCACAATGTAGTATTCTCCCCTTAGTTTCCATCCATATGAAATACTAGCTTTAAGCTAGCTCTATCTAATCCATGTCTTTCCATGAAGGAATTTGGCGATTCTCTGAATAGAAGCTTTTGGAGCAATTATATATAAGTGTTTGTGGTGACTTGGCTAGGCAAGTCTTCACAGATGTTTTGATCTAATCCAAAAATGGTGGGTACATAGTCTAACATTAGTTCTTTTTTATTTTCTAATTGATTTCATTGTTGAACTCAGGTGGCCATTTAGTTGCCCCCAACACCTGAAGCCATTCGTTATTGAGATGTTGCTACTCACCCAACTAGAGTGAGCCAACAACCTTTTAATGCAGATAACTTAGTTTGAAGTTTCTCCATCATTGAGCACCAAACTTCCCTTGTAATCCTGTGATCAGTGAGAGACAGTCCCTCATGTAACATGCAGAAAGTAAATTTTAGATTTGGAGGCATTAACTTTTGCCTTGTTATCAATTATAGATTTCACCAAAACTTCTAGTTTTCTAGCCTATGCCAAACTTGAATCTCCCGCTAATATCATCAACAAATTGTAAAGGGAACATGGGCTTTAAGCTGGAGGTGAATTGAATAACAGAGAGTTTTATAGATGAGGCCAAATTTTGAACAGATCTCCCTAATGTTTTACCTAGGGCAATGCACAAGTATGGGTTAAGGGATATCTTTGCCTGCTTACTCCTGAAGAAATGAAAAAAACTTGCTGGAACTTCATTTTCCAACACAAAGAAGGTTTAGGTGGATATGCCACTCCATACACTTTGTTTGATTGATCTTTGAAGAATCCAAAATAGTGCAGACCATTGTATTGAATAAAATGGCTAGTTTTATTGGTGATTAGGATTACGTTGAAAATTTGCTTACCACACTTGCAAATAAAAAACGTTCATTTGCAAATGAGCCTTAGAGGGCAATCCTTTAGTTTGACTGGCCCTTACCCTGGTGACAAATTTATACATTGTGATGCTATGAGCAATGGGCCTGTAAGCATCAAAATGTTCAGCATCCTCTTTATGGGAGCAGAGCCAAGAAAGTTGCATTCTCTTGTTTTTAAAATGACCTTTCTCTTTCAATACTTGTCCAGTGCCAGTAACACATCCTTTGATAGAACACCCCTGATTTAAAAAAAGAGGATGATACTGATATATTTTCACTTGAGCCCATTGCATTGACTTTTCTTCCCCCTTCATCTCCCAGAAAAGTGGCTCGTCCACTTCCATCTCCATCTCTCCACCTAAAACAGTCATATAAGCCTTTTTCATCCACAATTCCTGAGTCTTTTGGAAGTAACTTGGATGTGCAACATAAAAATAAAAATAATAAGAATCCACTTATATCTCAAGGTCACCATGTCCCATCTAATCGACATGTGACTACGAAGAAAGGAAAGCAACAAAGGTGTCCAAAAGACCACAAAGGTCCTCAAAAAGAAGAAGACAATCAAAAGCCAAAAAATAAAATAAAAAATGGATCTCGAAATCCATTCTACAGGCATTGTCATCAAAAGCACCTCAAAGTAAAGAAGAAAAAATTCAAAAGCTATGTGGATTCCAAAGAAAGAAAAAATCAAAGTTGTCATTTAAGCTTCCAAAATTCTCATACTTCCCTCCATTCCATCACCCTTGCCTCTCATACTTTACCCTCTTCACTCCATCTTGCCTTTTCACAGAGTGCATATTAGTATCTCCTTATTGCTAATGACATGACTAAGAGAAATCTAGAATGTACTCTCCCTAAGCATTTAGAGCGTGGGAAATCTGATAAAGAGTTAAGATGTGTCCACGAGGATGTTTGTGGGTCTCACTTAAGTGATCTTTCCTTGACTATGGATCTCTCAATAGTTGGACACGACTAGTTGGATCTCCTATTACTGCTACAACATCTGGTTCTAATTCTACAACTTCTCAGTTGCCTACTGCTACAAAGACCGCGTTCTTAGAGATTCCTACTGAAGGAGAGAAACTCAAAGAGCCCATCAATGCTCTTCACCTGAAGAAGTTCTACAACTGATATTCTCAGTATGCTCATGTACATACTTATTGATCCTGAAAAAATCTTAAAAATTGATATATTGCAAAAAATCTTAAAAATTGCAAAATGTCCTAAAAAAATGATCATCTTAGTGAAAACCTGGCAAACAGGTGCTTTGATGTATCTATTATCCTGGTGAAAACTTGGTAAACAGGTGCCTTGATAATACAAAAAGAAAAAAGAAAAAAGAAAAAAGAAAAAAATACAAAAAAAAGAAAAAAAGAGAAAAGTACAAAAAAATTGAAAAAGAGAAAAATGTGCCATTGATGAAAACTTGGTAAACAGGTGTCATGGTAGAAAAAATAGAATCTCTGCCAAGATGGTGAAAACTTGGTAAACAGGCGCCTCTTGTTTCCTGAAGCTGCATCTCATCTCAGCATCACTTGGCTCCTAGTTTCCTGCTTTAGTTTCCTTCCTTTCCTGCTTTAGTTTATTTTCCCGCTTTCCTGCTTTAGTTTGTTTCCTGCTTTGGTTTGCTAGCTCATGCGCTTGTCTTTGAGTTTTCCTCGACTCTTCATGGATTGGAACTGGTCATACTTGGGGGCATCTCCCTGGTCTAGGGGGCATTGTCCTATCACTTTCGAAAGATTCATTTGTGCATCAGTCACCAGCGTTTCACGCTATGTCTGCCTGTTGATGCCTAACTACTTTTGAGATCTCTCCTCGAGGATCTCTCGTGTATCGGTCGCCAGTGGTCCTCACTGTGCCTGCCTACTGATACTTAGCTTTCATTCAATCTCTCTCTTTTGGGATCTCTTCCTTACATCAGTCACCAGTGGTTCTCACTGCGTCTGCCTACTGATGTTTCACTCAGGCTTTATTCTCTCTTTTGAGAATCTTCCTTGTATCGGTCACCAATGGTTCTCATTGCGTTCGCCTGCTGATACTTGGTTCGCGCTTCGATATCTTCTTGAGACTTTGTCTCTCGCGATGGTCACCAGTGG
This sequence comes from Chamaecyparis obtusa, assembly GCA_027943335.1. Lineage (NCBI taxonomy): Eukaryota > Viridiplantae > Streptophyta > Pinopsida > Cupressales > Cupressaceae > Chamaecyparis > Chamaecyparis obtusa. The sequence goes on from BSBK01005730.1 coordinate 143,427, forward strand.
TTTTCCACTGTGTCTGCCTGCTGTCGCTATCTCGTTGAGACTTTGAATGTTGTTCGCTTCCGATTCGACTTCAATCTGTTTAAACACAAACGTAAACTGAAACTAAAACTCTGTGTGTTCCTGTGCAATGTACTAAGCTTTTCTCTTGCTTGTTTGTTTGCTTTATCATTTCCCCTCGAGTGAATCTAAGATGTCTTTCTTGACTGAGAAACGCAAAGACTGGGGGCATGATCTTTTCTTTGTTTTCTGCTTGCTGGTTTAGTTCCAATGATCCAAGAAATCTACATAAGAGGGGTGTCCGTTTGTAAGAGCCTTCATCTCGTATTGGATGGCCATGCGTACCTCGACTCCTTTTATATGGATGCCTTGGTGAGGTTGGTTCTTCTGCTTGTTTGTTTTGAGTGACTTCTTTTGCTACATTTGGAATTGCTAACACTCATCTTGCTAAGTGAACGTAGGGGTCACTGCGAACACTCTTTGGCAAAAGAAAGATCTCTTGCATGTTTGGTGTGTTTGTTCGCAAGAGGCATTCAGGTCATTCTAGCAAATGTGCTTTGATGCTTATGTTAACTTGCTAAATTAACAAGAATAGGTGTTCAGGTCATTCTGGCTTCTTGTGCCTTAATGCTTACACCTCATTCTGACAAATTTAAGACTTATGTCATATTCATATTCTCATGTTGGGGAGAATTGTATGGCATCTTGTGATTGTCCCGTGCTTAAACGAACTCAATGATGGTAAATACGATGAGTCCAACAGTTGAGTCTGGAGGATTGCATTTGTTCATCCTAGGCCTGCATTTAGACTTGCATCTTTCATTCTAGGCTTGCATTTGGAGCGCTTTCTTGTTGCTCTCTTGATTGCTTTCTTCTGGATCTGCTCATCAAAGGTTCTCATCTTTTGTCCCAGTCTCATCTTGGCTGCATCCTTTTTTGGGATTGAAATCGAAATCTAACATCTCTAGACAGCTCGAAATCGCGTTTTAAATATTGGACTCCTTTTGGATCGGATGCTTGTGCAGTCAGCCTTCTGGTGTCATCTTCCTGCCAGATCCTCATCTTTGCATCATGTTCTCAAATCTTTGCTTCTTTTCATCAAGTCAACCCTAGTTAAAATTTGGTCAACCATGGTCACCTGTGGTCAAAGTTGGTCAACAAGACCTCTGCTTTGCTCCGATTCGCTTCTGCAGCTTCGTGAATCTAGTCTAATTGCTTTTGCTCTGCAATCTCTTGTTGTTTATCATCCTTTTGACATGTCATCTTTTGATTTCACTCCCGAGGGGGCAAGATGATTACATCATTTGAATCTTGTCGAATCTATTCTTGAATCAGTCTGATTTGAATCATCAGTCCTCATTGCTAGGGGCATCTTCACGCCTCGCATCTTGTCATTTTAGGAAATCTATCTCTTAGGTATCTGATCAATCTAACTCGGATCCTCGAGGATCACTCTTTGTTCTGGAGATGGTTCTTGAAATCTTTTGGGTATTGGGGCAATCTAACCCTGATTCCTGGGAGTCAATCTTTGTTCTGGAGATGACTCTCGAAATCTCTTTTAGATTGTTATCTGGGCAATCTAACTTGGGTCTCGGAGGGCTGAGCTTTGTATTGGGGCAATCTAACCCCAATTCTGGAGATAGTCTTAATCTGCATCTAAATCTCACTTTGGGGCATTGGGGCAATCTAATCTTGATTCTCGTCTCTCTCAAGAACCGTTGTCTTTGCAATCTAACTTAGACTTCGGAAAATTCATGCTTTGATCTGCTTTCATTTGTCACTTCACACTATTCTTTGAACAAATGCGCTGCTTGCACATCAATTCAAAGAGGGGCAAATGTAATACCCCAAAATTGGCACCTAATCATTTCAATCAATTTTGGTGCATTCCTCAAATTTCTGTCATCAAAGTCCTAGTTCACTAGGCAATTTTCTCTCTCCTACTTGGCTCTATTTGACTTGATGTCAGTTGCAAAGACCCTAAATTGCAATAATCAAATACTAAATTAATTCCTAAAGTCTTTGACTTATATTAGCTAAATTATCCCTATGATAAATGAATTTAATTATAAAGTCCTAAGTGCTTTCTAATTAAATTAAATCTACCCCCTTTAGCTAATTACACATCAAAAAAGAATTAATATTATTTAGTTATTCAAATGGACACCTCTTTATTTGAATTTAACAATTCAAATTACTCGAAAGGTCACCTCCCACATGTGGCAAATTCCATTCTTTTAATTAAATAATTCATTGTCTTTTTGTCTCAATTAGGAATGAAGAGTCCACCGTTTCAAATCAAGAAACTCTTCATTCCTCTTCTGGCTTGGTCTATTTAATGAACCTCTTTTTCTCATTCAAGCATCCAACTTTTGAGAGCACATAGACTATAGCAAAATTCTACTACATTTCTTGAGATTCAAAGCTTTTGAGTGCATTATTCTAGTTAGTTTATTTAACATAATATTGCATTTTCTCTCATCTAATTAGTTTGCTTACTTGTTCTTAATCTAGTTGCATTCTTATTTGAAAATACCAAAAAGAATTTGCATTCTCATTTTAGATTAATTGCATTCATACTAGTTTAATTGCAATTTGATTTCTTGCATATGCTTTTCTTTTAAATCCTCCATTGTAGAATCGGTCTTATGGTTGTTGGCTTTCAATCTGAGAGCAATTTTAAACACCCCGACTGCATAGGAGGCAACAGGTCACTTCCTCACGAATTTCGGATTGAATAACTCATATTCTTTTCCGTAATTTGATCATAGGAATAATGACCATGTTGTGTTGTGCCTAATTTAGAGGTCACATTCAGTCACATACAGTGAGAGTGATATGTAGCACTGTAGCATAGAGTTTGACAAAGGTGTGCCCAATCATAATGGTCCTGCAGTTGCCTGGATCAGAGGTCGGCCCAACCTTGTGAATCGGGTGGATAATGTGGTAGGACCAAGAAGGCGGAAAGCCAGTGCAAACCACTCTGTTGAAAAGAGTAGCAAGATACGAGCCAAGAACCGAGATCCCCATCTTGAAAAGCTTCGCCTGGAACCCTTCCTCGTCAGCGGCCTTACTACAGCTCATGGTTCTAGCGACCTTAGAAATGGTAGAAACGGTAAGGATGTGGCAATGGTGGGGGGTGTGAAGTGAAGAGGGGGCTGGTTGGGAATGTCATAAAGCGTGGTGATGTGGGAGAGGAGGGAGCCAAAGTCAAGGTCAGCGGGGAGAGTGGGGGGATGAGGAAAGAGCGTGCGCCAAAAGTGCTTAGGGGAGACCCGAAGAGAGGAGTTGAGAGACTGACACTGCTCAAGGTAGAAGAGACACTTCTTCCTGCGAAGAAAGCTACAGTAGGAGAGCCTGACCAGGGGAAAGGAGGGATCAAGGGTAGTGAAGGTAGAACGAACAAGGCGATGGAAGGACTTGTAGTTATCATCAAACCACTGATTATGGGGATAGGAACTGGGGCGGGAGGGACGGGCAGCGAGGGCGACGGAGGAATGCGGAAAGGAGAGGGCATCCGACTGATGGATTGCCGTAGAAATAAGGTCAAACATGCTGGAGGTATAGGACAAGTCGGTGAGGGGAGCATCCAAAAAGAAGTGCCTGAGGTGAGTGATGAAGAGATCAAGATCGACATCGGCAAAGGAAAAGGTGGTGTGAGTAGGTGAAGGAAGAGCCAAGGGGTTGGAGGGGTGGGGGTGAAGGGTGGGAGAGGAAAGGGGGTTAAGTGGAGGGGCACAAAGGGTGAGACAAAGGAGGGAATGGTCAGCCAAGGGTAGGTGGGCGACGGAGAAGTGGTTAATGAAGGGGATGAAGGAAGTGCAGGCCAGGACGTAGTCAACAACACTAGCCCCACCATAATGAGGCTAGTAGGTAAATAAGCCCGAGTCGGGGAAGCAAGCAAGCCCGTTAAGAACCACAAGAGCAGAAGATTCACAAAGGTGGAGGAGGTGTCGACCATACCGTGTCAGGGGGCCCCCGATGTCCTCAGATGAGCGTTGTAGACTAATAGCATCACTGTTAACCTTTGAAGTGTAGAATAAATAAAATGCCATTATGAACCATGTCTCATTATCCTACAAGTTCCTCATTGTCCTTCAAATGCATTTACCATTTACAACATCGTTAGATCATATCATTCATAAATATTCAAAAAAACCAAATGTTCATAATATGATATATCTTCTATTAAACTTAAAAGTTATTAACAAAGTTCAAGAGAAAGTCTCAAAAGCATATAAAGTGTCGTATGGAATATTAAATAAAATACATAAAATAATGCCAATTCTAGAGACCCATCGCCAACAATCATTCTTGATTGATTAATCACCTATGGCACTTAATTTATATGCTTGTGTCCCCTAGATAAAACCATGTACACTTTCGTCACTCACATTTTTTGTAATAACATAGTATAAATATCTGGGTTACATCACTGATTTAGAAAGTATCAAAGTGACAACACAACTTTACATCCTAAAAAAGATCAAAAACTCTGAGAAACTATCGGGTAGCACATGAACAACTACCTATTGAGAACAATTAAATACAACATGAAGTAATGTGCAGTCTAGTATAATTGTTAATACAAAAAAGGGTCAAAATTTGACTGAGAGGTATCCTTCCAATCATCTGGTAAATGCCTGTCTTCCTTAGCCATCTCTCCAGGTACTGTTTGAACATGAGTCACTTTGTTGGTATCAACATGTCTATCTTCAATGCATAATCCTTTGATGAACTGGTTCAAGTTATCAAGTTCTCTGATTGAGCATATATTTGTGAATAGAAAAGTATTGGCAAGAAACTAGGTCCTTGTGGATCAAGATTTGGCCTTCTCGCATCAACACCATAAACCCGCCTTTGGAAATTTCTAGAGCAACAACTTGTGACATAATATGAAAATGTATGAGTTTACATCCAAACTCAATAAGTTGTCTCCTCTTTTGAAAAATCTCTCCATTTCGTTTCTTCCAAAGGAACCATAGTATCTCACAAGTTAGAACAAACTAAAAAGTATTAGCTTTCAGATCAAAAGATTTTGCAAAACCAGCTAAAAATTTACTCCATGATAAGCCAGGTCTACTATTCCAAACAATGGGCGACCCAAAGAAAATGGACCACACCGCATGGGCATAAACACAATCAAAAAACAAATGCTCAAAAGATTCAAGAACATAACACACACCACACATAATAGGACAACCTAAACCATGAGGCAAAGTGTTACCAACAACCAAGTTTTTTCAAAAGCAATAGCCATCTAAAACAAGATTGTTTTGGTTCACAAGGGGAGTGCCAAAAAAAGTTAAAGATAAACTAACACCTAGAGACTGAACATCCCAACCCCTAGCCATGGTTCACTCTGTCAAAAATAGAACAATCCTCCTTTAGCATATTGTATATTTGCTTAGTAGAAACCTTACTAAATTCGGTGCCATATTTCCATTTGATCCATTGTAAGAACTGGTTGGTGTTCATAGTATGCTTGGGGAAGAAGTTACCCACTACTTTAGCAATAATAGAATATATCTTTTTTTGAGTATTAGGTATGTGATATTTAGCTAAGATTTCATCCCAATACCCTAGTCGATTGTCAACCATAATATCTTTAACTATAGAGATGCCATATTTGTACCAATTTTTAGTAGAACAACTTTGGGTTAATGCAAGAGGTTTTCCATTAGCTTCAACTCCCCACCAAATCGATCTATCCAAAACATAATAAGTAGGAGGACCACCACTAGCTCCCCTAGATAGGATAAGGTTTCTAACCTGGGACCATGCCTTCTAAATGGATTGAAAGACATTGGAGCCAAATATGGATAACTGCAAGTTCCCAAACATCTTATCACATAGATGGACATCTCTCCACCATTTACCTTTTTTGATACTCGATCTAGAGATGTTATTTTTGACCAAAATTTTTGATGGTTCCTCACCTGAGAGGGCTTGAATAATCCATTTAGAAGCTATGAGTTAGTAGTTTTCCTTGGCTATGAGTTAGTAGTTGGACTTATTGTTGCAAGTTAAATTTTCAAAAGCAAGCATTAATACACATTCCTAACATTTACAACATTGTCAGATCATATAATTCATAAATATTCACAAAAACCAAATCTTCATAATATCACATATATCTTCTATTAAACTTAAGTTATTAACAAAGTTCAAGAGAAAGTCTCAAAAGCATATAAAGTGTCGTGTAATATTAAATAAAATAGGTAAAATAATGCTAATTCTAGAGACCCATCGCCAACAATCATTCTTGATTGATTAATCACCTATGACACTTACTTTATATGCTTGTGTCCCCTAGATAAAACCATGTACACTTTTGTTGGTCACATTAAAAAAAAAAACCCACCTAAAATGTTGCTCCTCTTGCCAAACCCAAGTTATAATAAATCACCCAAGGTATTCTTTATTTTTTTTCCACACATACCTCCATTATTACAAATCCATGTTAAATACATGTGCAAATAAATAATTAACAAATATAGAATTAGAGATTTAAGAGAAACAATGAATGAACACACACAACACCAAGATTTACATGGTTCACAAAATTTGCTACATCTGGAGGGAGTAAGGGAAATCTATATTTTTTTTTATTAAGTAAAAACAAGTTTGAGGGGGCCCCAAAACCCTGTACAAAGTAGGTTTTAGGAGGGACCTGAAACCCACAACTAAAGATGTTCAAAAATAGCCACAAAATGAATCATAACAAAGATGAGGCGAAATAGACGAAATAGGCGAAGAAAAGGGAAATCTATGTTATTAATATCTATGCTTTTGGTTTACAAATACAAAAGCAAAGTATGCTTCAAAAATACATTGCAAATATACATCATCCAAAAGTATGCTTCAAAACTACATTGCAAATATACATCATCCACAATATTTTGTAAGACTTTGAATGGAATAGGTATAGGTTGGCAAATTGAACTAACAAATAAGTCTATTTTAGTTCCCTTATCCAACAATATCACACATGAAGTCCAACCACTACTATAAGAAGGCTTCTCAGAGATGTTCCCCTAGTTTAACCTTATTGACACATTTTGACAATGCCAAGAGAAGCCCTACAAAACCTAATCTTCTCTCTTGTAACTGTATCATCCTAAAAAGTTAGCACTTATGATTGGATGCTTTATTAGGACCTATTAGACCCATTTTGGTGTTGTGTGTGAGTGATTTACACCTTCATGAAATTACAAGATTAACTAAGAACAACAAGAATTAGAGCAAAATAATCTAACAAATGCACAATTAATCTATCAACATCTCATGGATCTCTAAAATAAAGTGGTAAATGAGGCTCTCAGCTATGATCCTCACTAGTGACACTCTAAAGATGAGAATTAAGCTATATGATATGCAAATTTAGATCTATTCTATCAAATTCTAGCTCTATTTGATGAACAATCTACTATGATCAATGCAATTTAAGCTAATTAGCAATAACAAATGATAAGTGAGTGATATGGATGCAAATTGACAGAGCTTTGCTGCAATTCAAAGATATGGAGTGGATGAATAATGCCTCAAAATGCCTTCTATTTATAGGATTTTCCCAAGGGTAGGGGGTAGAGTGAGATAACCATGGTTAGGCTTGGGTAAGGTCAATTGGCTTTGCTTTGTCCTTAAATGGGGGGACAAACATTTAAATGGTTTCAAAAGGCTGGACCATTTCAACAAAAGTGAGTGATTTGTGTCCATTTTGTCTCCTTTTTGCTTTGTTGAGGGAATTTCATATTTATTAATTAATTAAAGTAATTAAATTTAACCATGAAGGGTAAGAGGTTCATTTTGATTTTTCATTTCAACAACTATGTCATTAATTGAATTTAATCAATTTCTTAGTGTTTTTCCCCTTTTCAAGCTTTATTTAATCATTTAATCATTTAATTGAATTTTTCTTTGATTTGAATTGCCTCTGTTCCATTTATCGATTTTTAGTGCTATTTTGATGACTTGATGCACCTTTTGATTGAATTAAGCCTTTGCCAATTTTCCATGTCTACAAATGCCCCTCTTTGAGTCGATGTGCGAAGAACATTGATTCAAAGATTCCCTTAGTATGATGATCTGATTCTGGTCCTGGTTCTGATATGCCTCTGATCGTTCTGATTGATGTACTTCCTGATGACGATGATGTGCCTCTGATGATGGTGCTGATATGGTTCTGATGCCTCTGATATGATATGGGTCCTGATATGATGATAGGTCCTGGGTTGATTGATAAAGGTCCTGGGTTGATTGATTGCTGATTACATTGATATGTTTGATATGATATGATAAACTGATCTGATACTGGTTTGTCTCCTGATATGATAACGATATGATATGATACTGATATGATATGATATGATATGATATGCCCCACTGATAAATTTTTTTGATGTGATGCCCATTTGATACTCTGATGCCCCCTCAGAAATAAAACATATTAATTCCTTGATTTGAATGATTTTTTGAACTTTGAAAATGCCACAATTTAAGGGAAGTGCAAGCTTGATGAGAAAAATACCTCAAACGATGCTAGCAAAGGCTAGGCGCATTTTTAAGTAGTAGATTTTTGTTTTCTCTCCAAATCCTTCTCTTACCTTGGCAAAATGTTCCCTCCACCAACAAGTTAGTCAGCACAATACAAACAAAGTGAGGGAAAACCAAAATCAAAGCTAAAAATGATGTAATTGATTATGCTTTTGATTTTTTTTTTTTTACCAAGATACTTGCAAAATTCTTACAAATTTAAGGACTAAATTCCCAATTCAATGAAACATATTTTCGTTTGTAAGCATCTACAACAGCAATATATTTGGCATGCAATTCTACTTCTTTCTCTAAATTATTATTGAGAACAAAGGTAGAATGTACCCGGTTTTCTTTCCTTATCCTCTTAGAGATCAATTTCTCCTCTAAGTTGTATCTTCTCTCTGGTTTTTGCACTTTCTTATGACAGACCATGCTCCTGATACAAAAAAAATGACAGTAAAGTTAGCATACAGTCCTTATTTTGACAAAATAGTGAAAATACTGCCAGGCGACATTGTCCAGACTACAGGCGAGATTAAATTTAATAAAGGCGTGACTACTTTAACCGCGAGCGTCACCAAAAGGGGCTCAAGCGAGATTAAAATAGACAAGCGCGATATCAAATTCAACAAACGCGTAAAATCTTTCTTACAGGCGACAACAGCAATTACACTAACAGAAAAAAGATGCTATACCAGGCGACATATCTTTTACCAAAGGCGATATCTAATTTAACAAAGACGTAATCAATTTAACCGCGAGCGTCACCAAAAGGGGCTCAAGCGAGATTAAAATGATTACGTGCGATATCAAATTAAATGAACGCGCAAACTCTTTAACCAAAAGCGACAAAGTAATTCAGTCAAGCGACATCTTATTAAATGAAAGCGAAATTTCAAATAATAAAAGCGACAAATAAAAAGCAAAGTGCGGCAAACTCCCTTTACACCAGGCGTGAACTAATTCGTCGACCGCGGCTTTTAATTCGTTGTAGGCGACATTGAAATAGCCAAAGGCATCATATCTTTGTGCAGAAGGCGATAATCTGATGTCCGCAGGCGTGATTTCTTTATCCAGAAGCGTGACTCTGCTTGTAAGAAGCGTGAGCGTTCAGACTCCAGGCGACATCTAAATTTCCGCGAGCGACATCTCTTTACTGTAGGCGTGATTTCTTTACTGATAGGTGTGATTTCTTTCCTGTAACCTGCAAACAGTGAGCAAAATCATGCAATTCTAGCCTAAATTTGCAAATAACATGGAAATTTTGATAAATTTGAGGCCTAGAGCCCCACGGTGGGCGCCATTTGTGTGTGAGTGATTTACACCTTCATGAAATTACAAGATTAACTAAGAACAACAAGAATTAGAGCAAAATAATCTAACAAATGCACAATTAATCTATCAACATCTCATGGATCTCTAAAATAAAGTGGTAAATGAGGCTCTCAGCTATGATCCTCACTAGTGACACTCTAAAGATGAGAATTAAGCTATATGATATGCAAATTTAGATCTATTCTATCAAATTCTAGCTCTATTTGATGAACAATCTACTATGATCAATGCAATTTAAGCTAATTAGCAATAACAAATGATAAGTGAGTGATATGGATGCAAATTGACAGAGCTTTGCTGCAATTCAAAGATATGGAGTGGATGAATAATGCCTCAAAATGCCTTCTATTTATAGGATTTTCCCAAGGGTAGGGGGTAGAGTGAGATAACCATGGTTAGGCTTGGGTAAGGTCAATTGGCTTTGCTTTGTCCTTAAATGGGGGGACAAACATTTAAATGGTTTCAAAAGGCTGGACCATTTCAACAAAAGTGAGTGATTTGTGTCCATTTTGTCTCCTTTTTGCTTTGTTGAGGGAATTTCATATTTATTAATTAATTAAAGTAATTAAATTTAGCCATGAAGGGTAAGAGGTTCATTTTGATTTTTCATTTCAACAACTATGTCATTAATTGAATTTAATCAATTTCTTAGTGTTTTTCCCCTTTTCAAGCTTTATTTAATCATTTAATCATTTAATTGAATTTTTCTTTGATTTGAATTGCCTCTGTTCCATTTATCGATTTTTAGTGCTATTTTGATGACTTGATGCACCTTTTGATTGAATTAAGCCTTTGCCAATTTTCCATGTCTACAGGTGTTTTTGAGGTTTGAATGTTTGTTATGCTTGATCTGGCAAGTTGTTTCCTCTTTTCTTACTCCTTTTCACTCTCCCCAAGCTCTAATTCAAAATTTGGCTCATTTCTCATGGGACATGTCACCAATGGTGACATGTTCCTAGGTTTTGGGGCCCAGATTTTTACTCGGAGCCTAATGTCAGGGTTTTATCGAGAGATTTTTTTTTTGGTAAGCCCAGATCAATTTTGAACCCTGAAATTATGGAGTAAGCTTTACAAAACCCCCTATCTCTTTGAATTTTGGTATCCATTATCAAGTGTAAATATTTGGCAATCAAGCTATCAAGATTTTCAAGCAATTAAGAGCAACTAGATTCGAGATTTGAAAACAAGCACCCAAGATCAAGATCTCCAAGTCTCCAATTATTCAAGATCATTTGTGTCAAAGAAAATCTTCTCTACTTAATGCAAGTTTCTCTCCCATGATGGCCAAGTAAAGGAATTCTCAATTAAACAAGAAGATTCATCTTTCCATCCATCTTCTTTCTCCTTCTTTGCAAGTGGTTGTCAAACATATCTACATTCAAGATCTAGGAGTGGCATTCATACATCTATGCATTTGTGAGGGCATCCTTGATTCTACATCACATTCCAAGGTCAACTCTTTGGATTTCAAACACATTCAAACATCTTCATGGATATGAGCAATTACTACATTCATCCATGAGGGTTTATGCAAGATAAATCTATTATTTACCTTTCTATTTACTTTCCTTTATGCAATTTCATTTCATTTAGATATGGTTGATTCCTAAATAGGGATTTGACCAAGGAAAACCCTTTAGCCAACATTTTCCCCTATTTTTATACGTGCAGGAACAAGTTACAGAGTCGTCGAACAAGATATCTGCAGATCAAGAACAACCAGACAATCTATGAAAAATTCAGATGAAATCACCAGGGATAAGTTGTCATTGCCGACATGTGCCTTGCATTTTGAGCTCAAATTTCAAACACAGGTCAAATCTATCTCCTAGTTTCAGTTTTAATAAATTTTCGCTTACTGTTTATTTGTTGTAGTCTATTTTCACCAGTTTTTCAATGACTTTCTTAATGAATCATTTACATTGCTACATTTCTTTATTCTCATTTCATCAATCAAATTTATTTTAGTGAAGGATCACTGTCCCGCTCAGTGTTTGAGTCCCCTCTTGAACCTAGTGGGGCATCTTCCTTCCGAAATGTTTACTTCATGAAAAGTAGAAGTGATTTTGCCTACCTATGTCATTTCTTCCCTTTTCACCTTATATATGCTTGTCACTTTGCAAAAACATGTCGTAAATGTCAATATCATAAGAACTTGATCCATGTACCAACACAAGACCTTCATCCTATGACAACACCTTGGCCCTTTTATCAATGGGGTTTAGATCTGATAGGGATGATTTATCCACCATCTTCAAATGGTCATAAATTTATCATTATTGCAACAAAGTATTTTATCAAATGGGTGGAAGTTGTACCTTTATCCACTTCCACAAGAAAGAAGATATCCTTATTCATATTAAATCACATAATTTGTAGATATGGTTTTCCTCATGCCATCATAATGGATAATGCAAAAAATTTCAAAAATAAGGATTTGAAAGAACTATGTACAAAATTTCATATGGTACATCACTCATCTTCAATAGATTACCCACAAGGTAATAGACAAGCAGAAGCTACAAACAAGAACATCCTAAAAATATTGAAGAGAACTATGGATAATTCAGGAAGAAATTGGCACATTCAAATAAACCCTACTCTATGGGCTTATAGAACGAGCATTAGAACGCCAACAAGAGCTACACCATTTTCCCTAGTCTATGGAGCAAAAGCAGTTTTACCTTTGGAGGTAGAAATTTTGTCCTTAAGAGTCTCATTGCATGGGTTACTAAGTGAAGAAGGCTATAGAGTTTCTAGGTTGGATGAACTAGAACTTCTAGATGAAAGACAACAACAAGCTTTTGATCAATTAAAAGTGTATCAAAATTGAATGACCAGAAACTATAACAAGCATATCAAACCGAGAGCATTCTAAATAGGTAACCTAGTTTTGTGAGAAAATCCCAAGAATCAAGAAGAAAGGGAGAAGAAAGGAAAATGGGAAGCAAACTGGTTAGGACCCTTTGTGATCACTTTGTCTTTTGGGAAATGAACCTATAAATTAGCTGATTGTGAAGGAGAACAGTTACAAGATCCAATAAATAGTATACACTTGAAAAGGTTCTACACCTGAAGCAATTGTAGAGGGTTAGAGAAAAAGAGTATCAGAGATGTCAGATGACAGAGCATCCTATTTATTGTATATAGTCAAAAGAGATCTTGAAAATACCAAAAACATTGAAAAGTAGAAAAGAGAAAACAAATCAGAAATACATAAAAGATAAAAAACAATGGAAAATTGAGCATGAAGAAAGCTAAAAATATTAAAAAATGATCCTAAAAAAATGTTGTCTTGGTGAAAACCTAGTAAATAGATGCCTTGATGATATAGAAACCAAAAAAATTGAAAAGAGAGAAAATATATAAAAAAAGAAAAAGATAAAAAGTGCCATGGTGAAAACCTAGAAAATAGGCACCTTGGTAGCAAAAAATAGAGAAAAAGCTTGAAAAATAGAAAAAAAGAGCAAATCCATTTAATTAGTGAAAATCTAGTAAACATGTGCCATTGAAAGTACAAGTCAGTCTCATGCCTAGTGGTCATCCTTGTAACTATTGCATTCGCTAACATTTATATATATTGCATAATAAAATCCCACAGTTGCATTTGCAAGTACCTAAAGGTTTCGTCACAAATCCAATCTGCAAATTGTCCCAAGTCCCACAACACAATCACATTGAATTGGGGGAAAAATATACTCTAAAGGAGGAGGGATTCATCAAAGAAAATATCAATCTGACACCAAATCAAAAATCAAAACATTTGCACAATAAAATCGAATCCTAATCCACATTTCAATCAAATGCAAAATTTTGATCCAAGATCCCACAAGGACACTTATTTTTATTAGGATTAAAAGTATGAAATGGATAGAAATATAATTGAACTATGGATTTGACAAATGATGCAAACAAAATTTATAAAGTGTTGATTTGATTGATGAAATAATATCTTTCTAGAAAATCAATGAAAGTTTTTAAACTAGACAACCTATGATGAAAACATGATATTTTCTTGGTTTCTGAATGAGTGTCTTAAGGTCAAAGTTTTGAAGTATGTATTATTTGTCTAAGGACATGATCATTAAATAATCATCAAGGACATGGTACATATGGAGAGACTGAGATCTTTGTTTGTTTACACAAAAGGATACCTTGGCTATTTTGATGTTAAATATCATAATACCAAAATCCACTTGCAACATAGAATCTGACAAAATCTGTATTCGTACTCTCATGATTAGTCTCAATTAGTGATAGTTGTACCAAAGGAGGGAAAAGCAATGACAAAGGTGAAAAAGGTATCCATATCATCATAGTTGAACTAGTGATGGTTGTACTAAGTTCAGGATTCCAACACTGCTCAATGATGAATATAAGCTCCTAATTTGTGAATAGTGACAGTTAGCTACATCCATTCTAGATTAAATTCATTTAAGGGATTTGCCTATCTTAGTTTGAAAACATAAATTGGAAAAGAGAAAAATAAAAGGGGGTGGAGTAAATAAAAAATCAAATCAAAATCAAAATGCACATATAAAAAACTATATGTGATAGAGTGTGTTGGAAATCAAAAACTAAAAAATAAAAAGGTGTCTTTCATTAGATTAATTTCATTTGTTAGATTCATTTAATTCATGGTAAATCTCGCATGCATTTAGGACATTAACCTAAGTTCATTTAAATTCATTATAATTTGCATTCATTCAAATCTTTAATTATCATTATAGTTCATATTCATTAAATCCATTTATTCATTCATAATCATTTTTCATCACATTTCATTATTCATGGCAATTCATTACATCTCATTTCATATATCTAGTTTGTTTCATGCATTATCTTTCATTAGGTTACACTCGTATTTAATCTTTCACTAGGTCACTTGAGTTCATTACATTAGTTTGCATCCATTGATTAATCCACACCATTTAAAAGGGTATTAGTTCATCGTTAAGACATTACTAAGATTGCATTGCATTCATTCTACATCATTGCATTTTTAAGATCATATTGTTAGTACATTTCATTGTTCATCTAGGTGCATTCATCAAAAGTCATACATTTAAAGCATTGATTTTAAGAGTTAGATCATTTACATTTACATTTACATTTACATATAAGATCATCATTATATCATTTATATATCATTAATCATTAAATCATCCAATTTCATAGCTGCATCCATCACATTTTGCATCACATTTATATACCATAAATCCATTACATTTATTATCCATTACATACATCCATATCGTCAAATAAATGCATCCATAAGTACCATCACATAGCATTAATAATTAAACCATTACATCATCATACAACATTAAACCATGTGCCATATGAATCCATCTATTCTATGTCATAAATAAGACAATCATTTAAGCATAAAATAGACATGCACATTCATATCATAAATTGCATTTGAAAAACGTAAAACAAAGCATATAGAGATAAGAATCATATAGATCTGTATATCATATAAAGAACCTAGAAAATAAAATCCAACACATGATGACATCATATAAAGTAAATCTATCAACTAAGTATCAAAGTCCATAGTATCATCAAAGTCCATCAATATCTAGAAATCAAAGTCTATCCAAGTATCAACAAGTATCAGATCATAAGTAACATCAACTGATCAAAGGATAACATGAGTAAAATGTCTTGAGATAAAAAATGAATAATCATATACATCAAAGAATGAGGTATCTCATCTCAAAAATAGGTCAACTGCCAGAACCACCGACACCATCAGGACCACGATCAACATTTGGAGCCCTACTTGAGCTAGCTTGTAAACCATGTTGACTCATAGCAGCCACGAAGGTCTGCATCATCGAACTGAGCTGGGTCGCCTACTATCTCATCGCTGACATCTCAAACTACAGAGAATGAACATTTGAGGCTAATGTTGGTACAAGAGGAGTCTTTCCTGGTACCTATGTGGGAGGATCGTACAAAGGAGTCTGAATAGGTGGAGTCTGTGGAGGAGCCATAGAAGAAGATGGAATGGAAGTAGACAAAGATGGAATGAAAGAAGAAGAAGATGGAATAACGAAAGAAGAAGGAGCCTATACTGGAGGAGCCTATGGAGGTGTTGGTGGACCCTGTGCTTGATCTAACAATATTTGTGCAACCTGAACATCCACATCGGCCACAACCTGAGCACCAACCTATCAGAAAACCCCGAACCTGTGTTGGCCCCATCTAGCCAATCTATCCACACCAACCTAATGCAGAGCTCTATCCACACCACCTCTGACTCTGACCCAACCACCCCTAATCTGGACACCACCCCTAGGAGGGATAGGTGCAACAATAATTAATGGGATAATGGCCCTACTTCCTCTATCACCCCACCAACCTCGTCGTCCTCGATGACCTCATCTCTGACGTCCACCACCACCATCACCATCTCCTTCATCATCATCAAAGTCCTCCTAAATCCCCAAAAATCTCTCCATAGGATCAATAAACCTCAGGAATGGGTTCTGTGCAAACCACTCAGCGTAATCATTTGTCATACCGACATCTATGATATGATCTCTCATATCCCACGCAAGGTGGGGCAACTGTATCAACTCATGATGAGATATCTGATAATCTATCTATGGGCCCCATAAAGACCTCTCAACATGTATCCAGGTGTATAATGCCAATCCCAGTAGCATGCCCTGTATCCTCCCATACTGTTGTAAAACCCTCAGAAAATAAAATCACTTAATAATCAGAGGTGTGTGCCCTATCATCCATCATGGCATGTACAGGTATGGTAACTCAGCTGCATCCTCAAGCCATGCCTCACATCCAATGTATGGTCGCCAAATGACCTGATCAATATCATCAATAATCCATCTCTAGTAATCTAACTTGCCCAAATGGGCCTGCACCACCATGCCCTCATACATCCAAGAAAAGGGCCAACCTGGATCATGGTGACAAAAAAAATAGGATGAGTGACAGGGATGTGCTCCCATGTCCACAACTGTAGCAAGATCACCCCAATGGAAAGAGTAGCCCCATGATGGTACACTACATGATAAAGCTAAGCAAGCACATAGGTCCCCTAGTCGAATCTTCATGGCTACATGATCATATCCTCTAAGATACGACCCAACCAACAATAAAGCCATGAACTCACTATTTAGGTACGAGGAATCCCCCAACTATTGCACCAAGGATGATAGGAAGAATAGGAAAAGAAGGGAATTGTGCCCACCAAATGGAATCATCACCAATGGTAGGTTCGCCAAACACTCATGTATAGGTGGTCCTATCATAGACCTGGTCATAATAAATAAGCTCCCCATGAGTTAGGATGCGTAGGAGCCGGTACACATCCTTGGGAGTGATGGTCATCTCCCCCATCGGCAAATGAAAGATGTTATGGTCAGAATGCCATCGCTCTGCCATAGCTATCAGTAGAACTTGATTCACATGGAATCGAGGAAGGACAAGGAGAAAGGACAAACCACACCGGCCAATGACTCGGCGCTCTGCACCGCTCAAGTCATCTATCATACTAAATGGCAATGGGTACAAACCATGAACTCTGAGTGATTTAAGCTTGAATTGCAAAAAGCAAGTTAAACATATCATAAATCAAAATCATTACATATTGGATCATTTAAAGTCAATTGAACAATCAAAACCTAAATCAAACCACAATTAATTTTCCTAATTCTATTCAGAGAGGACATAAAATTAATCATCATCCACCATCAAAATCAAGATTGACAATCAAACATTCAATATGACATGACTCAAATTGACATCATACGACTTGCTATCAAATCAAACTTGATACCTAAGCCAATCGATTGATTGAAGACACCAGATGGTTCAAAAAACTAACTTAGAAGTTTGCACATTTAACCAAATAGGGTATATGCGCTATTTAAATACTTAAAAGTGCTAAAATGCAAAAGCACAGTTTAAAATGGTAAATGCATTGAAGAAATTATTGAAAGTGCTATTTCAAAGTGTACGCACTATAGAATTTAGTACATGCTACAAGATACCCCTATACGCGTTGCTAAAATACTTAAATGCGCAATCAAATTTGTATGCACAACAAAAAAAGGCAAATGTGAATTATGCCCTAGTTCTACCGTTTGTATGTGCTATTAAAACTTGTGGATGCGCTAGAGAAAACCGCGATGCGCTGGAGAAAAATTGTATGTGCTGCTAAAAGCATTGTACACCTGTTTAAATTTAAATAAAAATGCAAAAAAGGGGTTTTTCCTATAAAAATCCAAAAAAATTCAAATTAAATGCATTAAATTGACAAAGCAAGTTGTTGGAGTACATACCAGAGGTCTGTAGCCAAGTGGACGAATGTATTAGAGACCTCACTTGAATCTATGCTTGTGAATAGGAATCACCATCATCAGAAAGGCAAAAAGGGCTCAGAGCAAAAATATATAAGGAGAGGTAAAAATTAATAGTGAAAAAGGACTTTTACCCCTATATATAGCCTATTTTGACCTAAAAAGGGCATCTTTGACCAAAAAATGACCAAGGACCCAATTTTTTCACCCATTCTGCCAAATCAAGGGCATTTGACATAAAACAATTGTGAATACATTATCAAAAATTAAATCAAAATTCATTACTAATTGACTAATTCACACAAATTGACCTAAACCATCATATTTATCAACTACGCTCAAATTTCATTTCATTTTTGAGGGGGCATACACTTGGATAATTAGGAACAACATCATAATCAATGAATTAGGGGCACGACCATCAAATCAAAGTGTAATCTTTTATCAGAAATTTTTTCATTTATCAATCGAAATGGGCATCAAACATCAAATCGTATCAAATCAGGTACCATATCAGGCAACTTATCATCAGAACAACCATTGAGGACCTAAAATCAATCAGAACTGCATTAGTGTTATCATCAGAATCCGCATCTTTTATCACATCAAATCAGACATTAGTTGATCAGGACTTCACATCAGAAACGATTAGGGAATTCTTTGAACCGCTACGCTTCGTGCATCAATTTAAATAGGGGCATTTGTAATCACCTGAAAATGGACAAGAACAATCAAGTGAGCAATCAAGGCAAAAATTAAGATAACAAAATCAAATCAAGCTAAAATCAAAGTAAAATTGCAATCAAGCCATAATTCAAATTTAATTAAAAATTAAAAGCCATAAAATCAATTAAAACTGAATAAATCAAATTAAATCAATTAATTATGTAATTAATCTAATTAATTGCATAGTTCATTTAAATCAAATCAACCAATTCAAGGGGTACACATGGCTAAACATATTAATTAAATTCAATTAAATAAATCCTATTTTCCCTCAACCACCAAATGGGAGGAAAATGCATAAACCAATAGCATTTGAGAACCAAGCTTACATGGATCAAGCTCACATTGAATCTCCACCACCCATAGGGAGAAAGAATCTTGTCCACCCATTTTGTCCTCTTGTCCCAAGCTTTGAGGACAAAATATTTAAATGGTCTCCAAAGGTGGAACCATGGACTTAACCCTAATCAAACCATGATCAAATCAAATCCACTCCCTACCCTTGCCAAAATCTATAAAAGAAAGACATAATTCAAGCAATAATCATCCACAAATATTTGAAAAGCATCAAACCTCTTGCAATTTTAAGCTAGAAAGATAAATCTAGGAGCTAATTAGTCTATTTCTTTTGGAAGTAACTTGTTTTAGGTTATGTTATCATACTTTTTTATATTAGGACTATCACTAGTGAGAGCTTGTTGAGAGCTCTTCATTAGCATCCCTAATTAGAGATCCATAGAGTGCTCATTTGTCTTTTAAATAGCTTAATTGGATTACTTTTGTGGTAATTTAGTTCTTATTTTGATTTATTTGACAAAGCTAACCCTATGAAGGTACTAATCCTAGTACATAATATATACAATACAAATGTTGAATATATACAAAAATCGGCCATTCAATGACCACAACTAGATGAATATATCTCTATCAATATCTATGACTATGTTGGATCATCAAAATTGAGCCACTTTGAAGTAGTATGTGGCTCGCTGGATGTTTGCACAAGAACAATTCAAATGCTAAATCAGATATCTTATCTCCAAATACTATCAAAATAACTAAATACTAGACTTTAATTTGTTGGCAATTGAATTGTTGATTACCTCATCTCTTTCTTCTGCACTTGGGCTGTTTAGTAATGTTGATGGGC
Source organism: Chamaecyparis obtusa (assembly GCA_027943335.1). Classification (NCBI taxonomy): domain Eukaryota; kingdom Viridiplantae; phylum Streptophyta; class Pinopsida; order Cupressales; family Cupressaceae; genus Chamaecyparis; species Chamaecyparis obtusa. Next base: position 163,509 of record BSBK01005730.1, read on the forward strand.
TCCTTTGTAGGCGAAGACTCCTAAAAAAATGGAATGGTAAAGGATCTGTAGGAAGTTGTGAAGGGAGCTATAATAGGTAAAAGATAATTAACACAAGTTAATAACTCAAAGTTGATGACAAACGCTACAAAAGTAAATATGCATGTACTCATATCTAAATCCATATGTTTAACACACACACACAATGAATACCAGAGCCTCAAATATCTCTCATGTACTCTTAGGAGGGATTGTCTCTGATGAGGCTGCTATGACCATTTCCTGTATGAAAATAAGAAAATATATTATAGTCATAGAGGAAGGATTTGTAAGAGATTTTGAACAAACAAGAATGCAATGGAAAGTGAATATAAAAATGTTACCTCTTCTCTCTCCTAAACATCAACAACATCCAATGCATTCATTAATTCTGTAAAACCCAATTGTTTATATATATAGAACAAAGAAGACATGTGCATTGATTAGTATACATGTACATCTTTAATCATAATACATTTCAACAAAAAAACTTAAATTATACTAAATTACCTTTTGTACTTTGGGTGTCCTTGAGGATTTCTTTTGTCATCCTGGTGTCTTGGAGTCAGGTGCGGTAACCTAGCAAAAGCCAAATTAACATAAGAGAAATGAATATGATAACACATAGGTTCAATTATAATTATAAACAAGAGGTATGAAAATATGATATTGCAAAGCTCTCTAGGCCAAAGTCAATCACAGAAAGTGTCACATCATCAACTTTGGACATCTCAACCTCAGACAAGCCCTATAAAACATCAAATAAATATACATATCAAGAAAATATATCTTGACACCAAAAAATTACTCTATTTTTATGAATATTTAAAAACTATACCAGGAGTCGAAGCTACACGTGCATGTCTAGTCGAACAAGAACTTTGTGGTGTGCTATGTGAATCACCTGTTGCACCCTACAATGCATATTATTCATATATCAATTTAATTTGTTCTCTAAATAAACATTTATTTACTTTTATAAGATTTAGGTGATTAAAATGAATAACATGTCAAAACAAAAATAAACATACATGCTTCTGTCTAGTAGAAAACACCATCGTTAATAGGTCATTTTGAGGGCCACGCCCTTAACAAAAAACACTCAACATCTAATCCCACAATGTGTACATGAATGGGATGTCAAACCATCCTCATTCACATCGGTATCTAGCCTAACACATATACCTTGACATCTAGGGCACATATGCTCAATGGGTTAGGTTGAGCCAAATGGAGCATCTACTGATGATGGAGGTGGTGTAGGCATTGATCCACCCTCTACATCGACTAACTATGTGACATGCTCAATAATGACATCAATCAATGATGTAGCTTCCTGAAGGGTCTGTAAATAAATAGACTCCTTCACTACTACCGAGACCGCAACATGAACTATGTTTTTTTAGCTAGATGGCTCCTATGTTGTGGATCTTCCACCCTATGGACCCCAGCTCTATCCTGCACAGAGCCTCTCCCTCTACCCTAGAACTGTTGGATGTCAAAGTAATTTGGCTTCTCGCCAAAAATAAACTCACAATATAGCTTTGTTAAAAAATACAAAGGCACCTCCCAAGTATTATAGGGTGCTTGGTCAAAGACCATATACCACCTATCCCAAAATGCAGCTCTCATCCTATTATGAACACACTAATGTATGGGAAACCAATTCGTAGTAACTTCTAAGGAGTTACTACTAATAGGATCAGTGAAAAGAGTACATATGTCTTCTTTAAGTATCCTCTTTTTTTTACGTGATCATATGACAATCCATCGACATAAAATGCATGACATATATCCCTCCATGAACCCCATGCTGTAACCTCCTTAGACACCTCATTCACACTACTAGCCATTCTTTCTAAGGAAGTGGCAAGTGATGAGTGATGCGCAAAACTAGAGGACCTAAACCTATTAATCAATATAGATATTTGGGCATTGTTTTGTTGAAGACAATTGATAAGGTCCTCTTGTGTGGCATCAACACGACCTATTAGAGGATGCGGGGGGTTTGGATTCGGATTTGGAGGTGGATTTTCTTGTTGCAGGGCTACATTTGGAGGGTTCTCTTGTTGATCATTTCTACCATTGCCAATATTTTTAGGTGTTTGAAGAGGTCTTTGCTGTCTCTTTCGTGGTCAGGGATTATTTTCTAAATCTAACATCAAAATAATTAAAAAACTAAAATCAATTCAATAAACCCTACTCAATCAAAATTGAAACAAATTTTTTTTTTAAAAATGAATTCTTACCTATTCGACGATGTGGCATGGTTGCAAAATGAATAATATGGCAAGGAAATTCAATTTCAACAAGAACCCGCTTGGTTTTTGGCGATTTCTCTTCTTCCTTTCTCCTCCAAACTCGGTTTTGGCGTGAAGAGAATGACCCAAAACACGGGTTTTTTTTTATAAAAATATGACAGTCAAAAAGCATACACATTTTGAATTACATATGTTTTTTTAATTATTTTTTGTGGTTTGGCAAAGGCTCGGCTTTTCTAAGCATAGTTTTCTAAATTTTGAATAACCTGAGCGGGTTATGAATTTTTTTTGTTTTTTTCAAGGAGGTGGCCACTTTTTTGCACACCATCTTGTTGCACTTACCCCTTACACAAAATGCATTTATTAGGGAGTTGGAAGCCCCTTTTAATGAGATTGTCCTGGGTTAAAATCTTATTGTGCAAAGTTGTCCACTAAAAAAAAATTAAATTTTGGGATCAATAAGAGATTCCAAACCTTCTCCCAACAATTAGAAGAGGGTTCCTTCTTAGACAACAGATTGGAAGCCAACTTCATAGTGAAATCACCCTTTCGGTTTTTCTTCTAGATAAAGTTGTCTTCCCTAGGGAAGAGAGGAATTCTGACCTCAAGCTAATATTTCCCATAAGCTCTCTAGTTTTTTGAATCAAGTATGAGTGTTCCCTACAACATTGGGTGATGTCTTTCCACCTCCTATCCAGGAAAATGTAATCAATAACTCTATTGCCTATAAGCCTTTTAGTTGTATCCATCAACCCCCTTAAGCTCAAATTAGAGTCCAATTTTCCCTTACCCACCCATACATCTTCCCCAAACTTGATACTTCTACCCTCCCTAATTTACCTCTTCAGACCATCTTGGATAGTATTCCTACACTTCAAAATATTATTCCAAATTTTAGAGCCAGTGGCAATACTAGGGGTACTGAGAACTTTATGGAAGTAATTAGAGTTAAGATATTTTGCCTTCATAAAGATACTCGAATTTGTCTTCTCCAAGGTCATCTTCAAATCCATCTTAGCAACCAAAGTTTTGTTAAGGAAAACAATTCTTCTAATTCCCAAACCACCAAGATGCTTAGGCTTATAAACCATGTCCCATGTTATCTCTATTTGAGCATTAAGTATTATCATTAGTATCAAATAAGTTCAATTGGTAATCTAAACTATTCAAGTCGCTAAAGATTGGAATAAGGAGTTACACAAGTCCATCGGTTGAACTTATAAAGCCTTCATACCAAGAAGTTACAAGGCAAAACATCAAGCTATCATAATACATGTTTAACCAAGCATGTTTACTGAGTGTCAGATTTTATCGAGTACCAAGTTAGTGAACACCAAGCATTCTACACACCGAGCATTAGTTAATTCACCAAATAGGGAATGCAATGTTTACCAAGTTATTCAGGAAACATCATAGTAATCAACAATGGCACATATCTCTATGAAAATGGTTTACATAGATCTATAAATGATTTACCAAGATCGAGACACATTTATTATGGATGTAATCATTTAATTTTGTGATGATTCCTATGTAACAGTTAGATCTAGGTTATTTTTGTACACCACAGTTCTTAGGTTTTCTAAGATGTTGCAAACCTAATTAGGTCAAAGAAGTTTTCTATATAATTGTAATAGATGCCATTTTTACATATGCATGATAAGGAGATCATGAAGCAGTAGCTGCATACATGACATTAGTAATCAAACAAGGGTTTGCATGAATGAAAAGTTATTAGAAACAATATCAGTTTATCAGAAACATATAAGGATACCAAGTAGGAGAAAGAGTAATATTCTACACATCAAGGTGAAATCTACTTAGTATTTCATAGATATGATTCAGACAAGTACAAGTTGTCATTTACAGATATTTTATGTTATCAATTTAACCATTGTAGGAGGATTGTAAATCTCTTAACAAAGTAGACTTAATTGTCTATTGTAAATCTCCTAACCAAGTCCACACTTATTTGGTGTTGCTAAAATCCTTTCACAAGGTAGATCTAATCGATCTTATGTTACTCCTAACAGGGTAAGATCATCAGAAGTGATCACAATTGTAGCCTTAATCAACATTACTTTATTTACTATAATAGTGAAGAATTTATGGGTGTCATCCCCACTATAGTTTTTACCTTCTAACAAGGGTTTCTACGTAACCAAAATACTTGAGTCACGAGTTAACATTTTCATGAATATTTTATTGTTTTATTTACATGTATTTTATAGTTACAAGTTATTTTAATGTATGTTGTAAACAATGGACTTAGTTGGTTAGTTAAGCACTACTATTGTAGATTGTTAATCAATGAAAGTTTTTGAGGGTACTAATTCACCCCTCCCCTCTTAGTACTATATCTTCCTATCCCAACAATTGGTATCAGAGTATAAGTCTCTTATTTGGAAGTTTAATCACTGAAGAGGAAATATCTCAGGATGGAGAGATATATGTTGGACAAGATAATTGAAAATCAAAAGATTTAGATGCAAATATTCATTGAACAATACAAGCAAGCAAGGGATGAATTGAAGAAGTTACTGGTTCAGAGAAAGGATATGGCTATTTGGTACAGTGAAATTGACTATCATGAAGAAGATATTGATGATCCTTTTAAATCAATTGGATCTGGTACATGCAACATATCTAACATATCTGAAGGAGTAATATTTGATTTATCTAATAAAAATCTTCATCTTACTGAATAAGTTAAAGCCTTGTAGATCGGTCAAGAATCTCAAATGGTTAGAATGATTGATGTTATCAACAATGCTAGGCAAGTTGAACAAGAGAGAAACTTGGCTGTTGAAGACAAAAGATAAATGACTAAGAAACTACAAGAGAAAGAATCTAAGATATTGAGACTTACTGAGCATCATTTTGAAATCTCTAATCAAATGGTTGTTATAAGTCTAGAAGTCAACTGGGTGAATAGTGAAGTTATAAGGAAACTAGAGGATATCAGTGAACTCAGAGAAGAAAATGAGAGACTAAAAAATGAAGTCAAGATGCAGTAATAGCACAATGAAATGATTAAGAAAACTGAAGATAGTTCCAAGAAAATTGATGAATTTATGATCAGTCAAAGAGGACTTGGAAGTAATACTAGATTAGGCTACATCGAGCAAGGAGAATCATCAAGATAAGCTGAACACACAAATCAGAGACCTAAGAAAATATCATGCTATCATTGTGGTAAACTGGGCCACACATCAAATGTTTATAGGAGCAAAGCTAAAGGTAATCCTAAAACCACTCCTAAGTTTAATGGTTATTGCTATAGTTGTAACAAGTATGGACATCAGGCACATGAGTGTAGATCTAAGTTGAATAGGACTTCTAAAAAGCCCTACATGAAGAAACACTGTCGCACTTGCAACATGCATGGACATACATCACAAGAATGCATAACAAAGATGAAGCAAGTCTAGACACCGAAAGAACAAAATAAGACCTATCAACCGAGAAGACAGGGTAATGCTTATACTTGGGATTATGACACATGGGTTAGTTGTACAACATGTGGAAGTTATGGACATATTGTAGCTAACTGCATGAGGAAGAACTAGAGAGGCAAATCTCGGTACTGCACAAACTCTGGTATGACATGTTTACATTATCACAAGGTTAGTCACTTAAGTAAAGATTGCAGAGACTAAGCACTAGAAACACAAATTTATGAGAATGGCAATACAATTGAAGATATCATGAGGATAAGAAACACTATGTGGAGAAAAGCATCAGGTGATAATGTTGAGTCAAGTAATGCAGTCGGTGACACCTCATCCATTGGATTGGGTGACATCACCACCTCCACCTAAGTTGAAAAGGTATATATGGAACTGCTAATTCTAATCAGTTATATCTATCTATATCATCATAAAATGGAAGCACTTTCATGTTAAGAACATTTATCCCTCCTTAGGGGGTGTTTTGGGCTATCATCATGTTGTCCTTTAATTTTTGCCTCTTTTCCATCTTCTATGCCTGTTTAGGGCTTTGTTTTGGCCTGTCTGGGCACTGCTTTCCCCACTTGGCATATTTTCCAAGGGTTTTAGCCCCTAGGTCAAGGTCGACCTCAACCTTGACCTAGGTCCTCCTTTCATCAGAAAATGTGCTGGATGCAGGGGGAAACTCAAAAGTTTATTTTTTCACTTTCGGGTCGACTATTTCGGGTATCAAAGCGGTGACTCTTAAAATATATTTAATATAGGTCCACTTCTAAGGGTATAGGCCTGATGGGAATTTATTTCTCATATGTCGGCCTCTCTAGAATTTTGTGCCCTAGACTAGTATATAAGGAATCCTTCTCCTCTCATTTCAATCCAGTTGATCATAAAATCAAGAGGCAAGCAAATCAAGAAATCTGAGGATCATCAACATCCATTGTTCTACATGCTTTCAAGATTTCAAGTCTTATCCTCAAGCATTCAAGTTCTTCATTTAAGATCAATGATTCAAGCATTCAAGCCTTTGAAGGGATTTGGTTCAAGCATTCAAGATTCATCATTCAAACCCTAGATCTATCCATCATGGCGGTGTGATCTTCCTTCAAGATCCTTTGTGCATCCTCAAGATCCATTTATTCTTCCTTCAAGGTGGATTCCAAGCATACAATCATGGAGGTTTTGATTTACATTTATGATTTTTGATGTTGAGTCTAAGCTTTTATATTAACATACTAGTTTACATTTCAAATACAATTGTATATCTATTAAATATCATAGCTTCATTGTTAGATCTACTTCTACTACTTGATAGTATTCTCCATTCAATTTTATTTCAAAGTTAATTCCAAAACTGGGGTTTGACCAAGGAAAACCCCTCATCCAAACAAAAAAACCCTTTTTCTTGCAGGTGTAGGTGTAGAACATCGAATTATAGAGCAGATTCAGATACCATTTATGGAAAACTTTCAGGATTCGTGAACATAATTTCTGTTGGAGTAGAGAAGGTCAAGGTCAACATAAAGGGGTCAAGATCGACCTTCATTTGGGTCAAGGTCGACCTGACTTAGAAAAGAAAAAAGATTTTAGTGTTTTCTCAGTCTTTGTGTTTCCAGGCCAGATCTGGTTGTATAATTTCTAGAAACTCAATACAAACACCAGAAAACATCAATTTCCAGATCTGCTACATTACAAGATAAGTGTTTCATTTTATCCTAATCTTTCTGATTTATTGGTTTAATTTATAATTAGAAAATTAGATCCCCTTTCCCTCTTTATCCATAACCAGTTGATTCCTTTTCACATTGATCGTCTCTTACTGGTTAATCAATTGGGATCTCCTTGTCTTGGATTAGGAGGTAATATATGTCCACAACATTTTCCATCACAACACACGCATAGATATAAAAATATATACACATCTTTATATATATTTTTATATCTTACACTATCATATAGTTCCTTATATCAAGTGGTCACATACCAAATCTGAATGAATTAAGATGCACTGTGGTTTCTTATATTTTTGAGCTTTAAATGTTTACAGTCGGTATATGCTAGACCGAGTGAGAAATTGCTAGTCGGTAACTACGGGCAAGGTTAACCAAGTGCCAGTATTAAAAGAGTAAATTTTTATGTGTTAAGAAAGCTATGGACATTTTGAAGTATACACCAAGTGTGACTGTTATTACCGAGTCATGTTAGGTCAAGTACTTATTGCAAAAATTTTGAGTGGGAATTTGGAAATTGCTATAAATACACAAAGGACTTAGCTTATTTTTTCACATTACGATCACGAAGAGCTAAGAGACTTCAGAGTGAATTTGAGAAAAGGATTTTCAAAGCGATTGAACAAATATTTGAAGGATTCTGAGTAGTTTCATTGTTGTTACGAGTAAGTGCTATCATCACCGAGCTATTGCATTGATATTTCCTGAAGCCCTAAATTGAATAAAATGGAATCTGCATCAAAAGTTGACAAATCTAAGGTTTTAACTAAGGAAGATGTTAGGTTAATTGTATCTACAATGTATAATGAGCCGAAGTAAAAACTTCACCCCGAAGTTGCCTCGCAAACCGACAAGACCAGAGCTTTCTCAAGCATTCTGCCTAGGATTTTTCTGGTCAAGGAAATACGTGCCTACATACATTGTAAAATTGGAGAGGTAGGTGACTTCAAGCTCCAATCTACTTTTCAAGAGCTGAGTATTGATGGGAAACTTAAGGATGATCATGCACATCTAGAAGTTAAGGGTTTAATCAATGCCCTACATTTCCTGAGGGTATTTAAGAATGAGTGGATAAGAGTTGTTCTGAGATGTTTTCATGATGGAAAACTATGGTTAGATGAGCCTGTGAAAATCACTAAGGATATCACTCACATAGTAACAGGTTACCCTACCACTGATAAAGTGAAAGCATTGAGGAGTGCGCCGAGAACCGAGTTGGATAAAACTACTGGAGTAGAATGGGATGACAGAGGATTGAAGATAAATACTATTGTTGATTCAAAAACCAGGTTCAATGCATATGCCATAGGGTAAAAAATCTTTTAGTCGAGCATACCTAATAGTGTACCGTGTGGAGCGGTAGATATTGCATATAAGATGGTGAAAAAGGGATTTCAGTTGGATCTTGGTGAGTTGTTGTTGAAACAATTTGAAGAGAATATGAGGACAATTTGGTTGGAAAAGACAAATACATGTAAGTTTGGATCATTGTTACTTTTCATATTCTTTTATGTGCAAAACTTTTTTCCTTCCATCGGTAATGTTAATTGGACAACCGACAAGCCAATGACACTACAAATTAATGATTTGACTCTAAGTTTGGGTGAGAACTTTGTGAGTATAATGGACATTTACTTTGAACAATTCAAAGATATGATGAATACAAGGAGCAGGATACTAAGACAATTGGTCAAGAAATATGAACATGACATATGTTTCTTGGTAGACACCGACTATACCCTGATTGAAGTAGTAGAACCGAGAACAAAATGGTTAGCCCCAATGGTCTATGAGATTGATATTGACCAAGAATCAAGGTCAATAAAGGCTTTACTGGCAGAGCCTAAGGATCCTAAAGCTACTAGGTTTAGAACCTATGAAGAAGAAAAATAGAGAATAAAAATGGATCTAGTTATTGGGAAAGTTACAAAGAAATCTAGAAAAATGATGGATAAATTGGTGAAAGAGTTTGGAGAAGGTGCAAATTTTGTTGAGGCATATGAGGAAATTCTAGTTAAGGTAGCAACTGAGAGTCAATTACTCTTAGCTAACACTGCATATGATGAAGAGACAACTAAGTCAGTTAAAGATGTTGAATCTACACCGGTTAAGTCCACTCCAAAGAAGAAGCATGCAGAAGTGAAAACTAGAGCCTGAAAATCTACCACTGTTTCTTCACCACTGCCGAAGAAAGGAGTTGTTAATATTTCAAGTGCTACACCGACAAATACCTATCAAAAGAAGAGAGGTACTCAAGCCACCTCAGAGGCACCAAAAAAGAGAAGAAAACTAATAAGAGGTAAGGATGATGTTGATGATGAAGAAGAGGAGGATATAAGTCAATTTAAAGTTGTTGTAAATAGAGATCAATCTATTGATGAACTTGCAAAGGAAATAATTGAGACTGGAGGTCTAAGTAACCCTATGATGGGTAGATTTGTTCACATGTCTACCGAGGACCAAGCAAAGATAGAAGAAGCAGTAATTAAAATGATGATAAATTTAAAAAAGGTACCAATAGAATTTTCAAGGTATGTACCTAAGAGCTTACATGATAAATTTTTTGCTAAGTAGAGTCATGCTCTAAGTACTGAAAATAAAATTAGGGAACATTCCTTGATATTTGCAATGCCAACATTAATAGTCCCCAAGATTGAAGAGTTGATTGAGCAATATTCAAAGAGGTTTCTAGTGAAAAGCAGAGCACTACAAATTCTAGCCAGACACCTTGCATAGGTTGATGAGAATAATCAACTATTATGGACATCTATTCTTCAAGCCTGAGCTGAAGCTAATAAGCTAGCATTGGATGTGATTCTCGAGAGGAAAAGTAAAAGAAAAGAAAAAGGCATCCACTCGAATAATGTTGATCTGGCCACAAAAGAACCAATAGAACTATCATATACCAAGGTGCTAGACACATCCATTGCCATTGATTTTTATCCAATGGGTTATCAAGAAGTGTACTAGGATCCACCCGAGCAAGTGATTATAATAGGTACAAATGATGTTCTTATAGAAGACATCACTAATGGTGATCCTGATGATGTGAAAGTTGATGAGGTTGTTACCATTATTGCAACACAAACAGAAGAGTTAGCTCCCACCAAGTCAACAAAAAGCACTATACCAGGTGACCTTCCCATATTAGTACAAGCAGTTGAGATTATTTCTCAGAAGGAACTTGAAGGCTCAACCCCAGAGAAGCAAAAGGACACAATAGGGGAACAAGGGAAAAGTACACTAGGTGCATATGAGACAAATGAGCCTAAGGAGAAAGAGGTTGAAACACAAGAATTAGAAGACCCTAAGCCGACAGACACCACTAAGACAACTACAACTGACACTACAACAGAGGCCCCTACTCAATCGACTAAGACTCCGGTCATCGGGAAGTAGAAGAAGGAAGATAATGTGTCAACTGAGCTGGAACAGACAAATACAAAGGTAAAAGCTCTAGTTCCATTTGTAAAGTCTTCACCACAAGAGAATAAGAAGAAGAAAAAGAAGCATGGAAAAGGGCCAGTCACTTTGGATGAAATAATAGAGATTCTTGAATGTGACCCAAGGACTTTGGACCCTGAAGAGTTGAGAAAATATGGAGAATTGTGCACGAGGAAGGGTGCACAAGAAAAACTAAGGAAAGAGAGAAAGAGCAAGAAAATATTGGAAGATGTAAGAGACATCCTTTAATAGGTTGTTCCTAACATTACAATAAATGAAGACACTCCTATATTGGATCAACTTGCATCTCTTACAAGCCACATAAATGCCCTTGACATAGATGTAGAGAAGAGGATTGAAGAGAGGGAAAAAACAAAAATACAACAAAAACTTGCAGAGAAAATTAGTCAAGAAGTGGCAATAAATAAGATAAAACTTTTTGAGGTTATAACTGAGTTAGAATCTATTACTCAAAAAATAATACAAATTTTGTTTAAGTTATGCACTTTGGACACCTTCACTGCCCAGATCAGTGGTAAGTTAAAGAAAATTGATGAGGAAATTTTGGCCAGTGCAAATGCATCTCTAACCAAGCCTAATGTTTTTCATAAGCATATACTGAAAGTACAAGAATTAAGGTGGTTGAGATCAGACCTAAGGAAGCAAGAGGAAATCATAAGTGACCAAGTCACCGAGTTGTAAGTCGAGCTGCTTCCACACTTGAAGATCATGGAGTGACATATTGAAAAGGCTAAGGTATTAGTAGCCACCCTAGAAATTTCAGTTTTGGAGAACATTTTTGACATGCATGCACAAGTCGGTCTTGAGCACATTGCTCTTGACAACTTGAAAGAGGAATGGGAAAACCTCTTAGCCTCATTACAGAAAACCCACCAGTAGCATATTTGACAAACTGTAAGTACATTTTTTATTTGGCATTAATTTCAAAAAGGGGGAAATTATGTATATGCCTATGTATTTCATTATATACCGAGAGCATGCATAAAGGGGGATTTTGTAAATGACATAGGCAATATGTATATATTTTGTATTCATATGGAGTTAGTAAAGTTTTTGAAGGATATTGGTACATATACAATAAAGGTTTTGATACTAATGCCAAAGGGGGAGATTGTTATCTCTATTTGAGTATTAAGTATTATCATTAGTATCAAATAAGTTCAGTCGGTAATCTAAGCTATTCAAGTCAGTAAAGATTGGAATATTGAGTTACATAAGTCAGTCGGTTGAACTTATAAAGCCTTCATACCAAGAAATTACAAGGAAGAACATCAAGCTATCAAAATAAAAGTTTAACCGAGCATGTTTACCAAGTGTCATATTTTACCGAGTACCAAGTCAGTGAACATTGAGCATTCTACATACCGAGCATTAGTTAATTCACCAAACAGGGAATGCAATTTTTACCGAGTTATTTAGGAAATGACATAGTAATCAACAATGTCACATATCTCTATGAAAATGGTTTACACGGATCTATAAATGATTTATCAAGATCGAGACGCATTTATTATTGATGTAATCATTTAATTTTGTGATGATTCCTATGTAATTTAGATCTAGGTTATTTTTGTACATCGTAGATCTTAGGTTTTCTAAGATGTTGCAAACCTAATTAGGTCAAAGTAGTTTGCTATATAATTGTAATAGATGTCATTTTTACATATGCAGGATAAGGAGATCATGAAGTAGTAGCTACATACAAGACATTAGTAATCAGACAAGGGTTTGCATGAATGAAAAGTTATCAGAAACAGTGTTAGTTTATCAAAAAAATACAAGGCTACTGAGCAGGACAAAGAGTAATATTCTACACATAAAGGTGAAATCTACTTAGTATTTCATAGATATGATTCAGACAAGTACAATTTGTCATTTACATATATTTTTTGTTATCAATTTAACTAGTGTAGCAGGATTGTAAATCTCTTAACAAAGTAGACTTTAACCGTTTGTTGTAAATCTCCTAATCGAGTGCACACTAATTTGGTGTTGCTAAAATCCTTTCACAATGTAGATCTAATCAATCTTATGCCACTCCTAACAAGTAAGATCATTAGAAGTGATCACAATTTTAGCCTTAACCAACATTACTTTATTTACTATAGTAGTGAAGAATTTGTGGGTGTCATCCCCACCGCAATTTTTACCTTCTAACAAGGGTTTTTGTGTAACCAAAATACTTGAGTCATGAGTTAACATTTTCATGAATGATTTATTATTTTGTTTACATGTATTTTATAGTTACAAGTTATTTGAATGTATGTTGTAAACAATGGACTTAGTCAGTTAGTTAAGCACTGCTATTGCAGATTATTAATCACTGAAAGTTTTTGAGGGTACTGATTCATCCCTCCCCTCTCAGTACTATATCTTTCCTATCCCAAAAGTCCCATTTGATAAAAAATAACCTTTTATTTTCTTCCATACCCATCCATAGAAAGGAACGTTGGAGTGTTTCCAATTTCTCTTCCATAGTCTCTGAAATTTTGAATAAAAAAAGGAAATAAATAGTGATTCCTTGGACAAAGGTTTTGAGTAACTAAAATTTTCTCATAATACTAAGTATCTTTCCTTTCCAACCCACCAATTGTTTTTCCATGCATTCTAAAATGGTGTTCCAATAGGCCAGGGTTGTATCCCTGACAATAAGGGGAAGACCTAGATAGGTACCTAGAAGATCAAAACTTTGATAGCCCAAGATATTCTTGACTTTAATCTTTAGGTTCTCTTTAGTATTTAAAAAATAAATGATGATTTTTTCATAATTGATATGTTGGCCTAATACACTAGCATAATTAGTAAGAAATGTCTTTCATTCCATAGCCTCCACTACAAAGATTTTCCCAAATAGAATTGTATCATCTGCAAATTATAGTAAAACTAAGAGAGGAAAGGTGGAAGCAGCTTTCACCCCTTGATTTCTACCCAAGCGTTCCATATTGATCAAATTCCTACCAATCATCTCAATAATCATAATAAAGAGATACAAGGAGATGGGGTCCCCTTGTTGTATTCCTTTCTTAACACCAAAAAAATGCCTAGGGATACCATTGACAAGGATAGAAAAATTGATAGTATTCATCCATTCCCTAATCAAGTTACAAACCTTGCATTGAACCTAATTCTAGATAACACTTTAAATAAAAAAACTCATTTGACTCTATCATAAGCCTTTGAGATATGTAGTTTCAAAACCATAATTGGCAATTGACACTTTTCCATAGAGTGAATAATTTTGTGAGTTAAAATAGCAACTGTATCATCTTAAAATGGAAGCACTTCCATCTTGGTAGGTTTAGCACCCTCATTTAGTGCATTTTCATGATAGATTTGTATTTAGGATGCATTGATAGTTGATTCTTCATTTCTAGGTGAAATTAGGGTTAGGATCTTGAGGATTCTCATTGATTTCCTTCTTTGTGGCTCTATTTTCAAGGTAGGACCTATGTACTAGCCCTCCTAGCCTTCATCACATTTCTTCTAGGCCTCTGTGCTCTTTTCCAACATTATGTTCTATTTTCCCATCATTCTAGGTCTCTGGATGACCCAAAAACCTCACTAAAACTCTAAGTTGACTGGCCTAAAACCTCAGGTCAAAGTTGAGGTTGACCCTGACCTAGGTCAGCATCGAGGTCGACCTTGAACTTTGTCAGGTTTTGGTTCCCGCTTTCAAATTTGGATCATAGCGGGGCCCTAAATTAAAAATGGGCCTCCAGATCTGAATGCAGAAGGGTTTTTATTCAAAATTCATTTAATACATTTCCTCCTTAGTTGGCTATTGTGATTGGACCATAATTTGAGGTGAAATTTGAATTAGGGGCCCTTACATTTCCCTAGGAGCCTTGCTTTGAAATCTCTATATAAGCACTCTCTTTTGCTTCATTTCAACAAGTAAGAAGTTATGAGGAGATGACATAATGATGAGATGATGATGCAAGATTGCAAGAGGATGATATAGGAGAACAAGATATGATCATGCCTTGATGTAAGCAAGCATTTTGTGGACAAGTTATTTTGGATATTCATTTGGAGCAAGAAAGATTCTTTCTTCCTTGATCTACCATTTTCAACATTCAAGCATTCTAAAGATACAATCATGGGGTAGCAACTACGGATTGCGATTTTGGTAGGAGTACTTTAGCCTTGGGGGCTTGGTATGATTTATTTATCATATTCAAATCTATGCATTGCTCTCTCATTTCAATTCATGCTAGGGTTTCAATCTAGAGGATTAGATCTTGGCATTACACATTCAAAGCTCTTCCTACGAGCAACAGACACACACATATTCTATTACATCCGACTATTCATGGAGGTGAAAATCACCAAAACGGGGGTTTGACTAAGGAAAAACCCTATATAGCCACCCTAAAACACCATTTTTAGATATCTATAGTTGCTATTTCGGGAGTTACAGAGCATATTTGGATACCCTTTTTGGCAAACTTTCGGGATTCGCAAACAGAATTTTCGTCGGAGTAGTGTAGGTCAAGGTCGACATAAAGGGGCACAATTACACCCCTATATTTGGGTCAAGGTCGACCTAGTTCAGAAAAGAAAAAGATTTCTGGGTTTTCTCTGTCTCTGTGTTTCTGTTCCATATTCAGTTGCAGAATTTCACAGAACTTAGTACAGACACCAAAAAATAGGTATTTCCAGATCTTCTATGTTATGAGATATGTATTTCATTTTATTTGATTTCATTATTCTTTGCAAGCATTTCCAGATTTATATTCCTTATCATTAGAATTTTACGTTTGTGTTAAATATTGGTTTGGGGTCTCTTTTATGTGCAAACCCCCATTGTTCTAAACCCTATCTATATTTCACACCATACATTTTGGTGAACCCATTTACAACAACTCTTTCTTTTTGGTGTTAGATTTGCATTTTATGTTAGATCTTACATGCATACAAAAGTAGATTTATTTTATGCTCTTGTATTTATATTTCAAAAATAAAAATAAAAATCACAAAATTTCTTTTAAAATACAAAAACATTTACATTTTTCATGCTTGTAGTGCTAATTTGTGTTCAACATGTATGATTTTTTTTTTGAATACTTTGATGAGGCTTTTATTGCAAAAGAGGATAGATCCCCTAATGAGGTACATGGAAGTGAGGATGCAAATTATTCGTAAGATCTCCATTGATCTTATTCCTATTTCAACCTCCTCCACAACCTCTTCAATTGACCTTTACCATAGGGTGTGTGCATGGTTACCTTCATATTCCACTATTTGCAACACTGATGCACCTAGAATGTTATATCCTAAACCTTTTTTGATGGTAAAAGGATGTGCTTGAATAACAATTAAGGGTAAACCTAGAGATCCTTTGGATTTATTTGATAACATAGATTCTATTTTACATGCTTATCGCACATGAAATAACTCTCAACCTACTATTCTAGCTTCTTTACCTCCTTCCCAACCTATGCTTCCTCAAGTCCCTAGGTTTCCATCTTCCTTTAAGGAGTATGACTTAGTAGAACAATTATGTGCTACTCCTGCTAAGATATCTTTATGGGAATTACTTCAAACTTCCCCGACATATCATGAGGCATTGCAAAAGGCTTTATCTACCCTTACTACTTTCCCTTCTAACGAAGAGAACATTAATTCCTTTTTGGAGTGCATCCATACTATGCCTTCTATACCTCCTATTGTGTTTTTCGATGATGATTTACCTTCTGTTGAGGTGTAGAATCAATATGATGCTCTTATGGTTGCTATTTCTATTAATTAGAGTATCATTCATAGAACATTAATTGACAATGGATCTAGGATTAATGTTTTTAGCATGGATGTGCTTAAGGCAATTAAGGCTGATCTTACAACTATTCAACCTGATAATGTCCCTATTCATGTATTTGATAATATTGCAAAGAGAACTTTGGGCATTATTACATTACCTGTTAAAGTTGGTTCGGTTATTCTCAATACACCTATTCATGTTATGCCTGGACCTCTAAATTATAATCTTCTTTTAGGTAGACCTTGGTTACATACTATGCATGTAGTTCCTTTTACTCTTCATCGCAAGGTTAGGTTCATTTATAACAATTTGATATATAAGCTACATGCGGATGATGCACCAAATCCTTGCTTAAATGCGGAATATGCTAAAGTTTTTGAACCTCTCCAACCAAGTAAAGAGCCTACAAGGCCACCTGAGATTAAGAAAACTGTAGCTCCATCTTCTTCTTTGACTAGGGATGGTTGGGGAACATTGGACTTTAATCCTTATTTTATTGGAGAATATAAAGTTTCTGATTTGGAATTCATGAAACAACAAAGTGGGTTTGAGAAACAAGTTTTTACTCCTTCCCCGCTTTCTACAGAATTAAAAAGTAACTTTGTTGCTGCCTCAATTGAAGAAACAATTGAAACAATAAAACCTGATTGCTATGATATTGTGACATATGTAGCTTCTTGGACTCAAACTGATATGGCTGATAGATATGGTTCTGGTTATCATCTGCTCAAGAAATTAGGATTTAATGGGAAAGGATGTGGTAAATACGAACAAGGTATACAAGTACCTTTAGACAACAAAATTTATGATTATACATATGGATATGAGTTCAATCCATACAAACAACCATCGGATTTTCCTCTCAATGTTAATCATATATGTGGTGGACATTTGAAGTTGGTTAACCCACTCCTCCTTGACATAGATCAAAAACCTATCTTGGATGTTTTTCCTGAAGATGAAGCCTTAGTGGATTTTTTAGGAGCTTATGAGGATCTACCTATGTTTCATCATAAAAGATGGAAGCCCTATTGTCTAAATACATAAGCTTATTTTGGAGAACATGATGAATAAAATATTTCTCCTTTACCAATGGATTCTCTAGTACAAAGCGATTTGCTAATAACTGAGACTATTGAGGTTCAAATGGATGCAAATGACTCCGAGAAGATGATAAAATTGGGAAATGTTTGAATCAAGATGAACGTGATCAGTTGGTTTCCCTTTTACTTGAATTTAAGGATATTTTTGCTTGGACATATTCATATATGCCGGGTATAGATTCTAAGATTGTTACTCACTATATTGTTATCAAACCAAATGTTAAACCTGTGAAGCAAAAAATCTGAAAGATTAATCCAGGAATTGTCTTATTAGTTAAGGCTAAAATTGAAAGATTATTGGATGCTGGATTGATCCTCTCTATTGATTACTCAGATTGGATTTCAAATATTGTGCCCATTTCAAAAGGGGAAAATAAGATAAGAATGTGTATCGACTTCCATGATTTAAATAAAGCATTCTTAAAAGATGATTTCTCATTACCTAATATTGATATGATTGTGGATTCAACAACGGTTCATGCTTTATTATCTTTTATGGATGGCTTTTCAGGCTATAATCAAATTTTTATTCCTCCTAAAGATCAATTTAAGACCATATTTATAACACCTTGGGGAACATTTTTCTGGGTATTGATGCCTTTTGGATTAAAAAATGCAGGAGCAACTTATCAACGAGCCATGAATTTGATTTTTCATGTTTACATTCATAAGATTCTTGAGGATTATGTGGATGATATCTTGGAAAAATCTATACAAAGAGGAGGTCATGTTAGTATTTTACGATAGATATTTGAAAGGATTAGAAGTTACAATATGAGATTGAATCCTAAGAAATTTGTCTTTGGAGTTTATTCCGGTAAATTATTGGGGTTTATAATCTTTAAGCGAGGCATAGAGGTAGATGCTGAAAAGATTGAAGCTATTATTAATATGCCTCCTCCTAAGAACATTTCTTAGTTACGAAGTTTACAAGGAAAAATTCAAGCTATTCGTCGCTTTGTTTCCAACTTAGTTGATAGAACTGTTCCTTTTTCTTCCTTGCTTAAAAAGGATACCAATTCCTCTTGGAAAGAAGAATGTAAACAATCCTTTGATCAATTTAAGGAGTATCTCACCAATCCTCCTATTTTGCAACCTGCTCAATTTAATAAACCCTTTTATCTATATACTTTAGCCACTCTGAATGCGGTGAGTGCGTTGTTGGCTCAACATGAGAATGAAGGTAAGGAAAGACCTATGTACTACATTGGTCAGACTTTACTTGATTATAAAACAAGATATACAGATTTGGAAAGACAATGCTTAGCTTTAGTTTATGCTTGTCAGAAACTCAGTCATTATCTATCAAATGTTGAAGTCAATGTGATTGTTAAATTTGATCCTTTGAAACATCTTTTCTCAAAAACTGATCTCTTTGGTCGTCTCAACAAAGTGGGTGATGTTACTTACAAAATTTGATCTTAATTTCATTTCTCAAAAGTCAATTAAAGGACAAGATTTAATAGATTATTTGGCTGAAGCTCCTTGTCCTCATTCTGATACATGTTTTAATTCAATAGAATTCCCAGATGAAAACATTCTAGCTATTAAATAGGATGATGTTTGGGAGTTATATTTTGATGGATCTAGATGTAAGATAGGTTTTGGTGTTGGCATTATGTTGATCCCTCCTACGAAAAAGCTGATCCCTCTATCATATAAATTGAATTTTCCTTGTACTAACAATATTGCAGAGTATAAAGCTCTTATAGCTGGCTTACGAGCAGCTTCATTCCTTAACATTAAAAACTTGGAAATTTATGGAGATTCACAATTGATTGTGGAATAGATTAAAGGATGTTATCAAACTAAGAATGATAAAATGACACAATATAGAGATTTGGCTCTTGATGTTCTTTCACAATTCTCTTCTTATACGATTCAAACTTTACCTAGGAAAGATAATCGACATGTGGACGCCATGGCAATCACAACTTCTTTGGTTTGTCTTGAGAATAATGCTAAAAAATTTCAATTTACTATACATACTCTTAAAAACCCTGCAATTTCCAATAAGGTTAAATCTGATTGTTTCAATTTGCATTTGGATGAATGGTATTCTCATATCTTTCATTTTTTGAAAGATGGTACTTTTCCTGAATAAAAAACAAGGAACATGTGTAATCGTATTAGGAAGCTTGCAGCACATTATATCATTTTAGGAGATACGTTTTACAAACGCTCTTATGATGGTTTTCTATTAAGATGTCTTGGTAGAACTGAAATTCCAGTAGCTTTGGAAGAAGCTCATTTTGGTTCTTGTGGGGGACATTTTGGTGAAAAATATTTAGTTAATAAACTTCTTAGAATGGGATATTATTGGAAAAAAATGGAACAAGATCTTTCATGTTTGTTAAGAAATGTCCTCAATGTCAGCAACATAGTAATTTGATTCATGCTCCTGCTTGTGAGCTTCGTAATCAAGTTGCTCCGTGGCCTTTTAGTATTTGGGGTTTTGATCTTATTGGAAAAATCTCACCAGCTTCTTCTCAAGGACATAGGTACATCTTGATAGGTATAGATTACTTTACGAAGTGGGTGGAAGTTGTCCCTCTCCATTCAACTACTGCAGATGTTATTTTTGATTTCATTCTTAACAATATTATAACATGATTTGGTATTCCTTTGACAATAGTTTCAGATAATGGTACCTCTTTTAAGAATAAAGAAGTCATGAAATTCTTGGAGAAATATCGAATTCAACATAGATTTTTGAATCCTTATTATCCTCAATCTAATGGTCAAGCTGAAGCATCAAATAAAGTCATTGAACAAATTCTGAGGAAAACAATTAATAAGCATGTGAAAGATTGGCATACCCAACTTACCTATGCTTTATGGGTTTATAGGACTAGTGTTCGTACTACCACATGTACTTCTCCTTATAATCTTGTCTATGATACTGATGCAATTATGCCTTTGGAATTGGAAATACCTTCTTTACATGTTTCATTTCATTGGATAATTGACAAAGATACATTTCGAGAACAATGATTACAAGAATTATAAATGTTGGATGAAAAATGAATAAATGCTTTGGAACATATAAAGGCTTATCATAAATCACTTCAGAAGCAGTATAATCATAAGGTAATTGAACAATCATTTTTAGTGGGTGATTTAGTATTATATGAGAATCAAAGAAATGTGAATGCTTTACTCGGTGAAAAAGGAAAGTTTAGCCCTAATTTGCTTGGACCTTTTGTTGTAATTGAGGACTTTGGTTCAGGTGCTTAAAAAATTGCTGATATGGATGGTGTGCCTTTTAAGGAACCTATCAATATTATGCATCCCAAACTTTATTATCCCTAGTACATCTTTCTTTCCTTGTGTATTTATGTATTCCTTATAAAATAGTTATGTTTGTTTTATAGGTTATGTGATTTTAGCAAATTACATTTGAATACATTTATACATGTTCTTTCTTTCTGTTAAGTTTTATGTTATTGGTGAAAATATAGCAATCAATCACAGAACTAACTAGAAAAGAGAGTTTTTCATTTATAAATTCTTTTGAGTTTGATACATATGCGGCACAAGGCCCTATCTATCACTCTCTCTATCCCTATGCTCTGGTGGTCGATGGCTCCCAGATCTCTCTGATCTATGATGAGAAGATGAAGATCTATTTACAGTAGTCCATGAGTGGCTCATCGATATGATAAGCTCATATATGCACTCCTATGATCTCTGTAGGTCAGCCATTAGCCTCTCCTCTCTTTCTCTACATAACCTCAACTCTTGTTGGACACGAGAAAAGATATCGACATGCCTGCCAGGATCTTTGTGACCAATGGGGAACTCTCACTTGCTGGATGGTAGTTAGTAGGATAGGAATTTATCCTTCAGGATCTTAGATACAAATCTCCTCCACTCCACTACGCTAGCTACATAATTAAAATATATTTATCTTTTAGTCCTTTTTCTTCACAAATTAAGTTAAATATTTAGATCAAATGCATGTTTTATACCTAGATCTCCCTCCTGGGTATCACTGAAGGTTCTGGATGGTAGGGGCATGGAGTGACTTCTCTCCATGCTCGCTATGTCTAGGTCTCAAAGGTGGTGTCTTTGTATGGGCGCATGGAGGTCATCGTGATCTCAGTGGTGATGCATGAACAACATGCATATCCACACCAGTACTATCAGCTGGGGGCATCTTGTCTTCTCTTTCTAGATTTCTCTCCTAAACTCTGCAAATGGTAAGAATGAGTAGGCATGTGCTCTCTTCCCTTATTTATATATTAAAATTAGGGTTTGTTAGAGTTTATTTATGTTAAATTTGAATTTCCCTTCATATTCTTTTAGATAGACATTCACTCTTTTCATCATAACTTGAGTTTTGTAGCTCTGTTTTCAGTGCCATCTATGGCATTGGAATCATGATTAAGATAACTAATTCCTTGAATTATTTTAGGAAGGATATGAATCCTTCTAAATAGTTTAGGAAAATGCCTTTTTCAATAAATTGCATATCCAGTGTATAGGGCTATCTTTATCACCCTGTTTCACCCTTCAGAAGTAGAAAGTCGAAACATAGGGGGCATAGGGGGCTCTATGCACTTCTCAATTTCATTTTAGTAAGTCTTAGGCAATTTATGGATTTTCATTAACCTTGTGTACTACAAGTTGCAGGTACTAACATTTGTTTTTTGCAAGATCTCTACATTGAGGACTTGGTTATATCCTTCTTATTTATTATGATGTTTTCTTACCTTAGCTTGCATATTCACGTAGTGTCATATCTAAGATAAAGTGGGGGATAAATGTATCATCTTAAAATGTAAGAACTTCCATATTGGTAGGTTTAACACCCTCATTTAGTGCATTTTCATGATATATTTTCATTTAGGATATATCTGCACTCGATTCTTCATTTTTAGGTGAAATTAGGGTTAGGATCCTGAGGATTCTCCTTGATTTCCTTATTTGTGGCTCTATTTTCTAGGTAGGACCTATGTACTAGCCCTCCTAGCCTTAATCATATTTCTTCTAGGCCTTTGTGCCCTTTTCTAGCATTCTGTTCTATTTTCCCATCATTCTAGGTCTCTGGCCGACCCAGAAACCTCACTAAAACTCTAAGTTGACTGGCCTAAAACCTTAGGTCAGGGTTGAGGTCGACCTTGAAATTTGTTAGGTTTTTGTTCCCACTTTCAAATTAGGATCATAACGGAGCCCTAAATTAAAAATGGGCCTCCAAATCTGAATGCGGAAGGGTTTTTATTCAAAATTCATTTAATACATTTCCTCCTTAGTTGGCTATTGTGATTGGACCATAATTAGAGGTGAAATTTGAATTAGAGGCCCTTACATTTCCCTAGGAACCTTGCCTTGAAATCTCTATATAATCACTCTCTTTTGCCTTCATTTCAACAAGTAAGAAGTTATGAGGAGATGACATAATGATGAGATGATGATGCAAGATTGCAAGAGGATGATATAGGAGAACAAGATATGATCATGCCTTGATGCAAGCAAGCATTTTGTGGACAAGTTATTATGGACATTCATTTGGAGCAAGAAAGATTCCTTCTTCCTTGATTTACCATTTTTAACATTCAAGCATTCTAAAGATACAATCATGGGGTAGCAACTATGAATTGCGAGTTTGGTAGGAGTACTTTAGCCTTGGGGGCTTGGTATGATTTCTTTACCATATTCAAATATATGCATTGCTCTCTCATTTCAATTCATGATAGGGTTTCAATCTAGAGGATTAGATCTTGACATTGCACATTCAAAGCTCTTCCTACGAGAAAAACACACACATTCTATTACATCTGACTATTCATGGAGGTGGAATTCATCAAAATGGGGGTTTGACTAAGGCAAAACCCTATATAGCCACCCTAAAACACCATTTTCAAATATCCACAGTTGCCGTTTTAGGAGTTGCAGAGTATATTTGGATACCCTTTTCGGCAAACTTTCAGGATTCACAAACAAAATTTCTATCAGAGTAGTGCAGGTCAAGGTCAACATAAAGGGGCACAATTACACCCTCGTATTTGGGTCAAGGTCGACCTGGTTCAGAAAAGAAAAAGATTTCTGGGTTTTCTCTATCTGTGTGTTTCTGTTCTAGACCCAGCTGCAGAATTTACAGAAACTCAGTACAAACACCACAAAATAGGTATTTCCAGATCTGCTATGTTATGTGGTATGTATTTCATTTTATCTAATTTCATTATTCTTTGCAATTATTTCCAGATTTATATTCCTTATCATTAGAGTTTTATGTTTGTGTTAAATATTGGTTTAGGGTCTCTTTTATGTGCAAAACCCCATTTTTCTAAACCCTATCCATATTTCACAGCCAAATAGCAACATCCAAAATTTGTCTATCGAGGACAAGTCCCTTCTAATAGCCACCAATAGCTCCATCAAGGAAAGACTTAATTTTGTTAACCAAAACTTTGGAGAATATCTTATAAAGGGTGTTATAAAGGTTGATGGGGTCTAAAATTATTCAACTTCTTAGGCTCCTAAACCTTAGGTGCAAGAACAATAAAAGTATTGTTAATTTTCTTTAGAAACTTACCAGACCTTAAAAAGTCCTTTGTAGCTCATAATTCACCACATCCTAGAACTCCTAAAATAAAGTCAGGGGGAACCCATCAGGCCTTGGTGTCTTAAAGGCACCCATTGAGAAGACATGAGACCTAACTTCCTCCATGGGTAACATGGGAAAGAATATGTTCATTATCCTTAGGAATAATAGTTCTTGGGAGAGAGTCTAAAAGTTGGTCCTCCAAGCAACACAAATTAGGAAGGCCAAGATCATTGTAAGCTTGTCTAAAGTAATCAACAACTAATTTACGTGCATCTTAGTATCATCATAGATTTCCTGATTATGACCATTTAATAAGCATTGTATTGAATTCCTCTTTTTGTGCCTACTAGCCAATATGTGGAAAAAAGAAGAGTACTATCAACCTCCTTCAATCATTTCACTCTTGACCTTTGCTTCCAATATATTTCCACCCTTCCCAGATTCTCCTTCCATTTCTTCCTCCATTGTTCTTCCTAAAAGTGAAGAGATTGAGATTGGTCCCCTTGGGCCAATAAATCTTGTAGAACTTCCATCCTAGAAAAAAAACCACTTTTCTATTTAAAGATGTCACCAAAAGCCCATTTGTTCCATCCTTTAACATTTTTCCTTATAATTTCAAATTTTTTTGGAGACTCTAAACACAGTCATTCCCTAGATAGGAGTATTCCACCGATTGTGAATGTAATTTTTGAAGTCTAGGTGGGAGACCCACATAATATCATGTCTAAAAGGTAGGGTTCCAGAGGGGGGCTTGCCAATCCAATGCAAGAGGTATGGATTATGATCTGAAATAGTTCTAGGAAGAGCCTTTAGGGTGGCATTACATCTCATATCCTAGTTAGCAAGACAAAGAATCTATCAAGTTTTACTTGGATGAGATTGCTCACAATTTGTCTCATATAAATGTGCTCTCTTGACATTTTTCATAGCCTCAACACTTTGTTTGATATTTTTACCAAGGTCAAAGCAAATGCAGTTTCTTGAAATTTGTTGTATTTACAGTGTTAAGTCTATTAGAGGGCTTTCTTTACAAATCAATATTTTGGCTCTGGATGATAGTCAAAAGAATATGATCAGTTTCTATGATTATCCTTATATTTTTTTACTACCTTATTCAAATGCATATCTCCAAAGTTCAGTTTGGTTTTTTTTCAAAGCCAAAAGTAAATAAGATTTCAAAAGATTTTGTTGTCTGCATTTTATAAATGTGCATGAAAGGCCTACTTTAATAGTTGATATTTATCAAACCTAATGGAGTTATGAGAATCCCCTTTGCACATGTGCTCATTGAACCTAAAAAAACTACCTCACCTAGTTTTGGCTTCCCAGAATAAGATTTGGTATTTTTTTAGAGCATGAAGTTAGTGAGTTCTCGATGAACCCTGACATGTGCACTTTCTCAAAATGAAAAAGTGACCTACTTTGAGCATTACAATTTTGTGACTTGGGTCACTTCAATAAAATCCCTTCAATGAAGTATTTTTTGTGACATGAGTGAATATTCTTGTTTAATCTAGAGGTAAGTGCTGATATATGCTTTAAATGTTTTTAATTCCTAGTTGGCTCAAAAATGCGTATGGAAAATATTTCAAATTTTCACAATCTGAGTGAAACCCACCTATCCTTTTGGTGTTAAATGCCTCCAATTTCATTTTTGTGGTGATCTAAGCTCATATAGTGTATTATTTTTATGTTTCCTTTGTTTTGATTACGTAAAAATAGGTTTTGAAAGGACCTGAAACCTTATACAATGAGAATAAAGATCAGACAATTAGGCTCCAATGGTTCAAGTGCAACAACACCAAAAAAAGCAACACAAACAAGGCCAAAAACACAAAGGCCATCCAAAAGACAAAGGAAAACAAAAAAAGGAAAGCAAGACAACAAGTTGCTGTCTAAACACATTTCATCAGTTCTGCAGCCTGGTCCGCAAGAATTTGCATGTTTGCAGCAGACAACTTCATCTCTTCCACGTCGTTCTTGTTGCCATCATCCACCATCCTAGACCTGGATCTCATGCGCTTACTAGGTCCCTATTCCTCTTTAGCCTCTATGATCTCATGGTTCCCTTTCCCACTGTCAAACTTGTCAACCAGGATCTTCACGTGCTCATTTGAAGCCTTGAGGACAATAAAGCTTTGTTCTGCTATATTCCCCATGGTCTTCTCCAGCTTGTCAATTCTCATTTCCATAGTCTCAACTTTCCTGGTTAAAACATCAGTGCATTGGATTTTCTCCTCCATGGCATTAAGTCTGTCATTGAAGGTAGCAACACCCTCAACTCTGGCAATAATGTCAGTGACCTCGTCAATAGTCTGGCCCAAGGTTTTCTCCCCCATGTTCATCCTTTTAAGAATCCCCATTTCTTTTTGCAGCTGGTGGATGTTGGACTTCATCACAGTGATGTCATTGTTCATTATGCTAAGGGTAGACAAGAAAGCCAGGCACCCTAAATTCTTGAAATCCTTGTTCCTCCCCTCATTAATCTCAGGACCCCTATTCTCTACCTCCATGTTCTCCTTAGGAATGTCTGCCTTCTCCTTATCTAGGTTGACCTTTTCCTTCTCATACCCTTCTTTCTCAATATTAGTCACATCCTGAGCAACATCTTGCAGGATTTTTTCCTCAACCCAAACATCCTTACCAGTACCCCCACTCTCTTCCCCAGTAGGGTTTTTTCCCACATAGTTTTCCTCATCATTCTTACCCTGGGAAGAGGAGCCCTCATCAGAAGATATGAAGACCCTCTTCGCCACTTTCTTCTTCCTAGTTTTAGTTCTAGCATGATTGTCAGTAGGTTCTGGTCTCTTCTTCCCCTGCTTCTTGGGACTCTCCTCCCTGCTCTCTTCTTCCTCTAATTCCATGTCAATAGTAGAATCCTCCATCTTCCTTTTCTTTTTTTCCTCCTTAGGGCTTTCCTCCTAGTAATCCTCAGAATCCCCCTCTTCATCTTCTGTTTCCTCCATAAACGGCTCCTCTGACTCCTTCCCATCAATATCATAGTCCTCCAGGGCTTTCCTATTAAGTCAAGATCTTTCCACCTTCTTCAACTTCAACACCTCAAAAATGAGAACAATGAGCCCTTCATGGCAAGCATGATTACCCTCTGGATCCCTTTGCCAGTGAAGGAGGGAAGAATTCAAGGAACTTAGTAAATAGAAAGGAAAATTAATCTTAACCCCATGCCTAAAATGGTTTAGAAGAGTAAGATGGTGGTTGTAGATTTTAGTATATCTACCATCAAGGGTAATGTAGCCTATGATAAAAAATAAAACAAGGTGCTAGGGCCTGGAAATGAACTTAGGGTTAAAGTACAAATTGTCCACCTTAACCATACGATCTCTCTCCTGCTTTGTGGGCACAAAAGCCTCCAAGGCTTTGTCTGAAATCTTCCTATCCTTGTAGAAGTTGATGCCCTCAGTCATCAAGCCAGTCACTTCAGCAACCACCTCCTCAGTCACCTCCATGTTTTGCGTGCCCACCAGAACACTTCCCTTATTCAAAGTTTTGATGAAATTTTTGGTCACTGCCACTTTACCTCCATGTAATCTCTCCAAGAATTTCGCCAGACCCCCATTTTTAATAATTTTCCAAATTTCCTTATTTTGTTTCCAGTCACTACAATCCGCCGGCTCGCATCTCCTCTTTTTACCTCCCATGGCTTTGTGAAATAATAGAACGTTGAAGTTCAAATGACTTTCCTCTCTCTGCAACTTTGCCTTTGAGTTGTAATAACCAAAATTAATTTTATTCACAGCCCACAACTCGTGCCAAAGGACCCCAATAATTGTCTCGAAATCAGGCCATTGTCCTTCATGATAGTCGCATAGATTTTTGCACTCAATATTCATTAATGAACTCTTCATTCAAAATGTGTTGCTTACTCCTCATCCTCTCCTTGCTAATTAATGATGATCTGACACAGGGATGTCCGAACCATCATTCCATTCAATTTCCATGTGGCTTTTACAAGCCACGTTCGCAGCCCAATCAACCACTAAATTTGCCTCCCTGAAGACGTGGGATATCATGCATTTTTCAAAGGTGTCAATGATTTTTTTTTCCTTACTTAAAACATTGGCTGTGGACCACGAATGGGTCAAAGTGTTCTTCAAACACTTAACAACACTTAGGGAATCCCCTTCAATCCATATTTTGTTATAATTCTTCCTTTTGGCAAGTAACAACCCATAGAGAGCAGCATTAGCCTCCGCCACCTGATTGGTATTGAAGCCTATAGGGATAGCCATAGCCCCTTTTCAATTCCCAAATTCATCTATGATAACCACTCCTTTGTTGAGCAATGTAGCTGGCACAATTAATTTACAAATCAAGAATCTAAAATAGATGAGCTACTCAAAATCTGATTACAAACCGATATTTTATTTTAATTATTATAGCTGCTTGCATATTTTTGTGGCCTCAAGACACCCCATTTGTCCATAGTCAAATTGCTCCAATTTGCTACCGTGAAAAATAAAAAATATACAATTTCTCTATAATTTACTTTGCACAAATTTTAAAATATTTTAAAATGCTTTTTGGACAATTAGAAGACTAACTTACATAATTTTATCAAGTTTGAACTTTATTAGGCCAAGATGTGTCTTCTACAGTCACAACACATGTTTTGTCAATCAGTATACATAAAAAAGAAAGTTGCGATAGTTACGCATTTGTTGAAGACTAAACAATTGGAATGTTGGAGCACAAAGCAAAATCAAAATGTAACTATCAGAGGTGAAAGAGTTTCTTTTAGAGAAGGTGGTGAATCCACACAAAAACTCATATGGTATCCTTGATTTATATCAATATTATATATCGGTAAATCTCAAATGAGTAGCAAATTGTCTGATCTATTTCACATAGAAGAGAAACAAAGCAGAGTGAATGAAATGGGATTTACTCTTTTCTTTTATTAAGTCAGCTTAGATTGATCAATGGGTAATTAAAATCTCTTACATGAACCATCCCGCTTTATCCAATATGTAAATTAAAGCAAGATAGACAATGAGAACTAGAATAAGATAGGTAATGAATATTACTAATATCTTGGGCTACATGCTTGAAGGATGATTAAACATTCAATGACATGGAAAAGGAGGACAAATAATGTTAAAGATTTTTTTATAATGTTTTACAAATTAATGACAAAAAATTTCCACGATCTATAATAATAAGATGCAATGTCTTCTTGATTAAATTGTGTTAAAATATTTTTGTATTAAAATTTTGGATCATGCTCCATGATCCATCATTAGAATGATAGAGAGCCATATATCATCCTTTCTCTCTATCATCTCATGATGGATCACAGAATGTGATCCAAAATATTGATGCAAAAATATTTTAAATACAATTTAATCCAAAAGCCATTGCAAGATAAGCTCAAAATGAAAATGAAGTTTTTAGGCTTTCTTTTTTCTCCTCTCGCATTGATCCACCATTCTATGAATGGCAGCTAGAAGACATGAAAATTAGTGCAGTGTCATGGATATACTCATTTTCCATTGATATTGTTGGATCAATGAAATGAAAGATAAGCTCAAAATGACAATGAAGAGTTTCAAGGATGCAAAATGAATGGACGAGAATTTAAGGTCACAACGTACCTCACCTCCAAGTAGTGTCTAAAATGGGCTACACAACACTTGGATTCTATTAATAATTAGTACAAGGATCTAAAGCCACCGTTTCTATAGATATTGGTCGTCTTTAATAAATTGATGCCCCATTTCTTCCTTCAGCAGAGCTAAATCTCTCTATTGCATGTAGAGTCTACAAATGGTAGGGCAAAATTTTTCAGAGAAAATGGAAACCAAACAAGACATTTCTATTGTGAACATGGGTTGAATGTGTGAAGACAGATTGATGAGCCAATCTTGGTGGTTACTTTTTGTGGTGATTACTCATTCCATTAAAGAGGTGAGCTATATATTTCATTAAGGGCCCATTTTTTTTCCAGAAGATGGCATGAATTGGAAGATGATAATCAGGTTTTGACCATTCTCCACTATTTGGAACACTTATTTCAAAATTGGGTTATACCATCAAAACCTGAATATGCCACCAAAATGGGCATATCCATCTTCCCACCAAAGAGGTGGAATTCAAAATTAAAACCTGGTTTTGAGATAATAAGGTTTTGACTCAAATTCCAATTTTGCCATCTTCCGGCAAACAAACAGGCCCTAAAGGTTGAATGCTCAAGCAATATATCATTTCGGGGAAGATTACTTGCTATATAATTGAATGGGAAATAATGGAATACAATAAGAAGGGAATTTGACTTTATTTTCTTTCTAGTTAGTTTTAGCTTGGTGAATATATGGTATTCAATTTCTTCATATGGTTTTTCCATGACAACATTTTAGAGGTGTAGAAACCAGTTCAGAGAGTTCGCATTTGTAGAATTATAGTTGACAAATGCTGAGGTTCCTTTGTTGTTCCCCCATTGGATTAGACTTGAACTTGATAGTATAGGTGTATGTGCAATCATCAATAACAATGAAAAGTAAAGAAATCCATTAAGTGATCTGGATAAATGGCAGAAGTCAATGTGTTTTGTGAAAATACTTGTGAGAAGATATCGATAAGTATTGACTCTAGAATGTTGATTAAGGATGATGTGTAGAAAAGATTGGAAGAAGAGCTTGTTAGAAAGGTTAAATATAATGAATATTTGGCTACTAAAGCCAATGAGACTGATTTAAAATATGGAAACACCTTCACATAAAATGTTTAATAAGAAAACTCATTAGTAGGGTCAGGATTGGGGTTTGAAAGGGACCATCCTTCCTTTGTGTTCTCTTTTTCTTCATTCTCCTTTCTAGTTGGAGAAATAGATAGAGAAAGTTGAGGAAGCCACTTGGAAGAGTTGGGCCATCTTGAATCTTTGCTAGATCCCGACCAGCCAGAACCGCTAGAAGTGGAGGGGACCACACTATCAGTAGGCCAACTAGAAGTAGAGCCACCATGGGGTGGCGAGGTTGAGCAGTGATGCTAAAAATCTCTTCCCTTGCCACACTATTGGTGTGGGAGTTAGGATCATGACGTATGAGAGGCAAACAAAGGAATTGTGGCCATGTTAGTGGCCACATGGGATTTCTCACCTGAAGTAGAAATATCCAGTAGCACTCTGGAAACCATACAAGGGGAGTTACCCCAATGCCTATGTAACTCTTGTAAGTGGGCCACCTCGAGGGCCACCTTATTGGGTCACACTTGAATCTACATCATGACATTATTACATATACATGCTTTAGCATAAAAAGAAATATTCATACCAAGAAAGCTATGAGTAAATAACACTGCATTTCTGTCTTTCCATAGACTGAAGAGAATTTCCATCCTGAAAGTGTTCCATATCCACAAGAATTTGAAGGGAAGTTTAGGTGAGTCCTGGAAAGATCATATTGCAAGAGAAAGGTTCAAGCCTAAAAGGCTGAAAGAAGTTATGAATCCAAACTCACAATTGTTGAGCTCTTTTGTAGTACCAAAAAATATGAATGAAAGTCTTTGATTGTCCACATAAGGGGAATTAAGGCTTTGGGATATCTAGGTGTTAAAGGTGAGAGCTCAAAAGGAAGCCTTAGAAAAGAATACACCAAGCACAATGAGCCACTTTAGGATCAACAATGGAAAACCAAACAATGGGAAATCTGTGTCATCAAATGAACTAAGAAGATTGCAAGTGCTAACATAGGTTCAAAGTGGGAACCATAGGTTGGTGAGGAAACAAATAGTGGTAGCCCATCTTGGGATTGTAGTTGTACAATGAAGTACATAAAAACCACTACCTATCCTTCTACCATGACTTGACAAAGTGGATGCCAAGCTTGTGTAGCATATTCAAAGGTAGTACTGACACTACCAAGTCAAAATTATTTCAACCTATGTGAGTTAGGAGGAACTAGACTTGCATATCTTCCCAAGTGCAAAGATTGATAGAAACATGAGAAAAAATCTTGAGGACTTTGGATATTGCAATTGTGAAAATGTAGAGCATGAATTCCAAGAACTTTGGCTAAAGGGAGTCCCTGGGATAGGATAAGTAGAGACCACCAAATATTGTGCTGGTTGAAAGAAATAAGATCACAAAAAATGGCCCCATCCAAACAAAGCCAAGGTTGATGACTTCCCAAGTATGCCAAATACTTTTGTAAATAAAAGTTCCTGGGATCTAGATTGCATCTTTCATAATAAGAAGGGTTTGAAAGATAATCCCCTTTGAGGTTGGTCTATGAAATGGGTAGCCTAAAGAAATGCAATGTCTAAGAAGAATTCTCTAAGATTCATCATTGGAAATGACACAAATAACCCATTTGGAACACAAAGACAAACCTTGTTTTTGAGTAGATAAAAGACAAAGGCCTCCAGACTCCCTAGGGAGACAACAATATTCCCAAGTGACTATGAAATATGTGATGGTCAACTCTAGAAGCCCATAAGAAATCACATAGAATATTTTCATGGAAAACCATGTTAGGGTAAAAACCATGGTAGGGATAGAATACACAAGATGATGTACTATGTTAAAAGCACTATACCCTATAAGGATTATTACAATGGGAATGCATTTGCATTTAGACAAATATTCTAGAGCTAATTGCTCAAATACAATAAGAGCTACAACCTTGAGGAAGGATCATTTCCTTACAACAAACATATGGACTACAATTCACAAATCATGAACTAGATAATAGCATCTTCAACATGTCTGGATCAGTTCCAATGAATTATAGATTACAATTAGATATTTACCTTAATTAAAAATTCCACTCATACCTCTTATCATCAACTCTCACACAATCACACTCATGCACATGATACACGAATGGATACAATAACATTTATACAATTAATCAACCTTGACCAAATAAACAACGTCGACCAAGCTCTCACCACAACAATTAAAAAATTAAAATAGTACAAGATACAATATTAATTCAAACTAAAGAATGTCAGCTAAGACATAGCACGGTCCTAAAAATTCATCCTTAAACATGCTAAGCATCCATAAATCACACCTCAAACATTCACAACGTGCTACACCACCAGGTCATCCAAGAACAAAAACAATATGAACACACAAATATAAAATCACCGAATGCAATCACCTTGATCAGTGTGAACCAGAAACACAATTAAAGCATGATCTAGAAATATCCACAAGCACCATGAATAACCATAGGAACATCCATATAAACTCTAATCTCCAAAATCATCATCATCTTTGAGCCAAACCTCAAGAAGACAATAGTAACCTCTATAAATCAAGAAAAATTGCTTGATAACCTCCAAATCATGAACAAATCAGGTTCAAGACACACATCAATCTCCCAAACATGCCACAGGGTCCACATAACAAAATATTATTATTTAAGATTTATAGAGATCCACTTTAATTCATGTACGAAATCCATTCCATCTTGTTGCATCACCTCATGGGAAATTTTCGCTGTTTTTTAAAATTAATTATTCTATTTCTAATACCTTTGTAGGATCAAGTCTGAAAGTGGTTTGAGATTGTAATAAGGTGAAAAAATATAAAGGTTTCTTTTTCTACCTCTTTGGTTTCTAGCACTCCTTGTATAGCTTCATTGTTTGTCAAATACAAAATACAATAGACCTTTTCTAAAAAAACTATTTAAAATTGGGTAGTATGGATAGCTCTATCAAGAATATGGGTTCCTAGTTGGTATAGATAAATTCACAAAAAAACCAAAGGTATAACCTTGTCGAGGCTATGGACACTCAATTGGTAGAAAGTCTCTATCTTGGTTGGATCTATAAGATAAACCTTCTATGTAGCTGTAATCACTTGAAAATGGACAAGATCAATTAAGTGAGAAATCAAGGCAAGGATCAACACAATTAAATACAATTAAATCAAATCAAGATCAAATCAAAGATAAATTGCAATTGAACCTAAATCCAATAAAAATTGAAAATCAAAAGCCATAAAATTAATTTAAAGCAAACAAATCATGATAAATCAATTAATTGTGTAATTAATCTAATTAATTACATAGTTCAATTTAAATCAAATCAACCCATTCAAGGGGTACACATGGCTAAACAAATTAAATTAAATCAATTAATTAATTCCTATTTTCTCTCAACACCAATAGGAATTGAGAACCAAGCTCACATGGATCAAGCCTCAATTGAATCTCAATCACTCACTTAGAGAATGCATCTTGTCCACTCATTTTGTCTTCTTGTCCCAAGCTTTGAGGAAACAATATTTAAATTATCTCCAAAGGGTGGAACTAAGGACTTAACCCCAAATCAATCATGATCAACTCAACTACACCCCTTACCCTTGCCAAAATCTATAAAATCAAGGCATAATTCACTCATAAATCATCCACAAATTTGAGAATAGCATCAAACCTCTTACAAATTAGAGCTAGAAAGGCAAATATAGAAGCTAATTAGATAATTTCAATTTGGAATTAACATTGTTATTAGCTTTGCTTATCATTCTCATTTTAGGACTGTCACTAATGGAGGCTTGCTAAGAGCTTTATCATTAGCATCCCTAAATAGAGATCCATAGAGTACTTAATTGTCAATTATTAACTTAAATAGATTGCTATTTGTGGTAATTTAGTGTTTATTTTGAATTATTGATGATACTAACCCTATGAAGGTAATTTTTCTAGTACACAAAATATACACTTGGATAATTAGGAACAACATCAACATCATCAAATTAGGGGCATGACCATCAAATCAGGGTGCAAATCTTTTATCAAAATTTTTTCGCTTACCAATTGAAACAGGCATCAAACATCGAATCAGATCAAATCAGGTACCATATCAGGCAATCTGTCATCAAATTGACCATCAGGACATCAAATTAATTAGAACTGCATCAATCCTAACATTAGAATCTACATCTTACATTGAACATCGAGATCGACCATTAATAGAATCAGGACCTTATATCAGTTGAATCAGGATATTCTTTGAATTGACACGCTTCACATGTCAACTCAAAGAGGGGCATTTTTAATCACCTGAAAATGGACAAGATCAATTAAGTGAGAAATCAAGGCAAGGATCAACACAATTAAATATAATTAAATAAAATCAAGATCAAATCAAAGATAAATTGCAATTGAACCTAAATCCAATAATAATTGAAAATCAAAAGCCATAAAATCAATATCAAATCAAAGATAAATTGCAATTGAACATAAAATAAAATATAATTAAATAAAATCAAGATCAAATCAAAGATAAATTGCAATTGAACCTAAATCCAATAATAATTGAAAATCAAAAGCCATAAAATCAATTTAAATCGAACAAATCATGATAAATCAATTAATTATGTAATTAATCTAATTAATTACATAGTTCAATTTAAATCAAATCAACCCATTCAAGGGGTACACATGGCTAAAAAATTAAATAAAATCAATTAATTAATTCCTATTTTCTCTCAACACCAGTAGGAATTGAGAACCAAGCTCACATGGATCAAGCCTTAATTGAATCTCAATCACTCACTTAGAGAATGCATCTTGTCCACTCATTTTGTCTTCTTGTCCCAAGCTTTGAGGACACATTATTTAAATTATCTCCAAAGGGTGGAACCAAGGACTTAACCCCAACTCAATCATGATCAACTCAACTACACCCCCTACCCTTGCCAAAATCTATAAAATCAAGGCATAATTCACTCATAAATCATCCACAAATCTGAGAATAGCATCAAACCTCTTGCAAATTAGAGCTAGAAAGGCAAATATAGAAGCCAATTAGATAGTTTCAATTTGGAATTAAAAATGTTATTAGCTTTGCTTATCATTCTCATTTTAGGATTGTCACTAATGGAGGCTTGCTGAGAGCTTTATCATTAGCATCCCTAAATAGAGATCCACAGAGTGCTTAATTGTCAATTATTAGCTTAAATAGATTTTTATTTGTGGCAATTTAGTGTTTCTTTTGAATTATTGATGATATTAACCCTATGAAGGTACTTTTTCTAGTACACAAAATGGCACCCACTATGGGGCATTAGGCCTCATAAATTTATAAATTCAGAGAAGTAAAATTTTTCTTGCAAATCTTGTTTTCTTCTCTATTTTGACACTTTTGACACTTTTTGCAACAAGTTTACCAGTTTCTTCAGCGCTTTTGAGACATGAAATAAAGCTTCTACAACAAAGTTTTACACCTTTACATGGAGTTTTAGTGCGTTTGATTCCTTCTATCTTCTGTCTAATATTCTTTCAGTGCTTTTGCCCTGATTAGCCAACACGTTTGCATAATTCTCCAACGCGTTTAATCTTTTTCTGACGCCTTTGCTAATTTTATTAGCACTTTTAAATTCTATTTTAGCACTTTTGAAATTTTTAGTAGCACGTTTAATCCAATCCACATCACGTATAAGAATTTAAATAACGCTTTCAATAGATTCTGTAGTGCTTTTGATTAAATTAAATTAACATAATCTGATTTGCGGGAAATGATTTCTCTGTGTCTGTAGGATGGCTGGTCATAAAAGAATAAAAAAACCAGAGACCAAATTCAATAGTGAGGGAAAAGCCTTGACAAAAAGGATCAAAGAGGAGAATATTGCACACATCAAGCTGGTTTTAGAAGATTCTTAGCAAGAAAGCAAGGTATATGAACAATACTTAAAAGTTGTAGAAGCATATAAAGGAAAGTTCGTATCATTAAATTGAATTTATTCACCTTAATCAAGTTTTGCTCAAATTTGGTAAATAAGGCTTAGATTCAAGTTTATCTTTGTTTTCTTCATTTTGGTTGGTTGTGTTGACTAATTTGTTTGAGGAGAAGCAAAAGGAAAGGAACGATCGCCACTAGGTGAGCATAAAAATGTAAAATTCATCAAAAATGCCCCTAGCCTTAGCTAGCTTCGATTGAAGGTAAGCCTCAAACTTGGTCATTTTTTTCCTTAAATTGTGGCTTTGTCATTTTCAAAATATAGTAATTAAAACAACCTATTATTGTTTGAGGAATTTGACATTAGGCCTATTCTCTTCACTTTCTAAGTGAATCAAAATGCCAAAAGTGTCAAACTCCTTGTTAAAAGAAATGCTAAGTAAATCAAGCACTAAATTTGAACAACCCCTTGTTTGTAGAAAAGAGTAGAAATACCCGATTCTCATTAGTTAGTGGGTTTGGTAATTGAACCTTGTTAAAAGCGTTTGGGAATTGAGAAATAGATAGGGATATGATCTTCACCTTTTGGTTAATCAAACTCCCAAAACCTATCTCTTTATTCCAATTTATTGCTTTCAAATGAACATGCTAGATCAATAGTGGGCTCGCCTCCTGAGATTTGCCTTAATGAGGCCAGTGAGAGGGACAACCCAAAGTGGGATATAATCGACTTTTCCATGATAATCTGACCCACTGTAAAATAAAATACATACATCCTTAATGGGGTGTGTGACAAAAGGGTGCTAAATTTTTGAACTTCATTGAGTAGTCCTTCGGGATTGCGCAAAACTCTGACATACCAGTGGTGGGAAGCCTCTTAATATACTTGGAGGATGAAATTTTAATATCCATTTTGAACATAATATTGATTAAAAACCTTGTTAGCTTAGCAAATCCTACCTTGTAAAGCCATGTTTATAGAGCAAATTGTGAACTAGGTAGCTTTCTGGAAGTATCTTTTTGTGCAAAAACCTATGATAACGTCCTTACAAATTCAAATACTTTTTGTGTAGAGGGTTAAAAAGAAAAAGTGTATTTGTGGTTGTTGTGTTTGAAAAATACATTAAAAAAGTGAGAGATATCCATTTGAAAATTCATCTTATATTTTTAAATCTCTTCATAAAAAGCGAACAATTACCAAATTGGGGGAATTAATTTGAAATCAAACCTTGTTGGATGCCAGTTTCTACATGCTCTCACAAAATCAAATTATCTTTACAAGAAGATGACACTTGCATTGCCAAAGAAGTCCCTGAATTTGAATATCAAAGTCCTTTCAATAATCATGACCAAGGGGATGGTCTCCCAAACCTATTTGAGAAGAGACTTGAATCAATGGATAGAAACTTCACGTTTCACGATTACCATCATGGAGGAAACAATGACAACATTAATAACACAAACCAAGAGCCTAAAGAAATGCTTGAAGAAAGGGCTAATAGAGTGGCTCAAGATAATGACTTTCTTGAAGTCATGGACAAACTAATAGATAGGGATAGGGAGAATTTTTTCCTAACTCTAGCCCAAGCAGGGGTAAAGTTCCCATATGATTATGATGTGGATCAACTCAAGAAAAGAAAAGAAGAGGAAAACCCGATGAATGCTATGACTCAACAATTGAAAATGTTCCAAGCATAGATTGATTAATGAAAAAGGCTGTTGAACCTAAGCCATTCTCTATTGAGGCCTTGTGTCCATTCCCTTTTGAGAAAATCTTAGTTATGGCACCTTTTCCTATCAATACAATCTTTCCTAAATATGATAAATACATGGGTAAATCAGACCCACAAGATCACCTTAGAGAGTTTTGCACTCTAAGCATAGAATTTATGCATAACACCACATACCTAATGAGACTTTTTCCAAGAAGTTTGGGAGGGCAATCCATGGAATGGTTCTCCAAACTTACACAAGGGATAAAGACTTTTGAGGAATTAACCTCTAAATTTGTAACCCATTACTCCTACAACATCAAACATGAGATTACCATGCTAAAACTATGTGATACAAAATAAAAGGATGG
This sequence comes from Chamaecyparis obtusa, assembly GCA_027943335.1. Taxonomy (NCBI): domain Eukaryota; kingdom Viridiplantae; phylum Streptophyta; class Pinopsida; order Cupressales; family Cupressaceae; genus Chamaecyparis; species Chamaecyparis obtusa. The sequence continues at coordinate 202,571 of BSBK01005730.1, forward strand.
TGAATCTTTCTTAGGGTTCCTTCAAAGGTGGAGGACCATTTTTGCAAGGTATCCATGAAGTATCCTAAAAAGGATAAAATGGAGATATTTATGAATAATTTAAATATGGAGATGAACTATAGGCTCCAACTTCAATGTCCCCCTACATTCAAAAAACTTATTGAGAATGGGATTAAGATTGAAGATGTATTGGTCAAAAGGCGAGTGATCAAATTGTTCAAAGACAATAAAACCTATACCAATACTAATAATAATAATTATATATCTAATTATACCAATAATAAAGGAGCCAAAAATCACAATGACAAACCTAAACTATGGTTGAAGAATAATAACAAAAATATTGTGAATGATGGAGTTGTGGAAGCCCACAACTTGAAGGCTACCCCATTTAATTTATCAAGTGGAATGAATTCAACATACAATGTGAATAAGACTAATAAAGCTCCTTTTAATAATGCCAATTCCAACAACAACAACAACAACAGTGCCAACAATAATCCCTTCAATAATACTAATATCAACAAGCCTAAACCTTACTTTTCCATATATAAAAAGAGGAAATTCACCTTTTTAGGTGAACCATTGGAAAATTCCTTAAGGACTTTGGTGGCTAACAAGATCATTACTCTACTCGAATTAAGACCATATGAACCCCAAGTTAAGCCAAATTGATGGAATGATTCACACCATTGTGAGTACCATCATAATAAGGGTCATAAGACCAATGAGTGCATGAAGTTGAAACATTTGGTGCAAGACCTAATTGATGATGGGACAATCAAGGTTGAAGGGCCCCGAAACAATGAAGATCATACGGCCTTCAAAAACCCCTTTCTAAACCATGAAAAGGGTGAGTCATCAAACACCAATCAAAATAATAGAAGAGGTAATGAGAAGGTCAATTTTGCCCATACCTATGATAGCACAATTAATGCTTTAAGTGGTGATGAAATCACCATAAATGTTATTGTGGGGAAAGATAAGCCAAGGGAAGCAATATCTAATGTTGTAACTAGGGGGCAAGCTTAAAAAATTACTCTACTTGGAAATGCTCCAAGAATTGTTCTACCAAATCAAGCGTCATATTCATCATCAAAATAATATAATTTGGTAGACCAATTACAATGAACCCCTTCTTAGATTTCCATTCTAGAACTACTCAAACTCTCACCAACTCACAAGGAGATTCTAGAAAAAGCCTTGGTAGAGACTAATGTGCCTCTAAATTTGGAGGTAGACAAATTTAAAAACATGGTGGGACATCTTATTGCACCTAATTGCCTATCTTTTTTAGAGCAAGATGAAATGTCATTAAATCACCCACAAAACTTTCCTTTTCATATAGATGTCCCGATTCATAAGCATAGGGTGAAAATAGTCCTCATTGATGGAGGAGCCAGCCTGAATATTTGTACCCTAAACTTGGTAAAAGCCTTAGGATTTTATGAGGAGGCTATTGACCCAAAGAAAAAGATAACTATAAAAGCCTATGATGATGAAGAAAGAGCTTCCAAAGGGGTCATAGTACTTCCTATCAGAGTTGGTCCAATGCCGAAAGAGACCATTTGTCAAGTCCTTGACCTAAATCTAACTTATAATATCTTATTAGGGAGGTCATGGATTCATGAAATGCAAGCCGTGTCGTCGACCTACCATCAATGTCTTAAATTCCCCTATCTAGGACAAGAGATCTTGGTAAGTGGGGACTCAAACCCCTTTCAATATTGTAATAACATGAAGCCTATCAATGATTCTTTGGTTCCATATAATGCAGAAGGGTCCATATCCCAAAGAATAGAGCAAGGACAAAGCTCTAAAGATCTTCCATCTTTAAAGGGAAAATAAAAAGAAGAAAAAGAAGTTGTTGTTGAAAATATCCAAACTCCTACTAACTTAACTACATTGAAAAAAGGAAAAGAAAAGGTTAGTGAGGAGAGTACTCTTGAGACAAAGAAAGAAGACCAAGATAGATCCATTCAAATCTACACCAAGGAGGTTCATTACCAAAAAATGGACCATATGATGAAAAATTTGAGAAACAATGTCAAATCAAACAAAAGGGAGTAGGTGAATACTCCTTATCCATGATGGACTTACCCTTATCTCCAAAATCATATGGAAAGACATCTAATCTTCCTCATAAATACAATGATCACTTTGTGAGGGCTAATAAATCTTCACTAATGGAGCAAGAATATAATGAAATCCTAAACTGGTTATATAAGGATGAAGAATCAAGTACCCATGAGAAGCGCATACAAAATATAAGCATTCCCACACATCAATATGGGAAAGGATTTAAAATTATGCAGAAAATGGGATACAAAGGACAAGGACCTTTAGGAACAAGAAATGAAGGACTCATTGAACCCATTGAGATGACGTGGAGAGATAGCAAAGAAAAGACAAGATTAGGGTACCTAGAACAAGGGTATACTCAAAAGCACTATCCTAAGGTCTATGATCAAATATTACAATTAGAGTCACATAGTGATGAAGACTCAAATGATTGGGAATGGGATACATTGTCAAATGAATCATGTCAAGATAAAGGTATTGATTTCTTTCATACTTACACTCCTAGCAAAGGGAAAGAATCAATCTCAGAATCAAATTAGAGTTAAGCCTCAAGCTCAAGCCAATTGGTCCTAGATAATGTACCAATTCAAGAAATTGAAATAAATCAATGGGTAGGAGAACCCTGCATACCATCATGGAGACCTGCTATGGAAGAATCTAACATTAGGTTTAATCCACAAGATTTCTGCCCAACAGAAACCTTAGAGGATTCTAGTGAGGAAGATTTTGACCCTAGTTCTCTAGAACATCTTGAAGAAGCACATGTTATAGACTTAAGAGATACAATGTTTGAACCTTCAAATGAAGTCTTGTCCCTAAATCCCCTTGAACTAAACCAAATAATTGATCCTTTGACCCTCATCTATCCAGAATTAATTGAATGGGATTCCGTTGAACCTACCATACTCCCTACATTTTTGAATGATAACTTGGTGTCCCAATACCTAAATGCGGTTGAACCTTCTTCTACCATGAAATATCAGGAAGGAATGACAAAGGAAAGTATCCAAACTCTCAATTCAATAAAAAATGAAAAAATAAAAAAATGGAAAGAATCTAATGTTGAAAACCACATTGTGCCAACATTAGATCAAAAAGAGAAAGAAATAAAGAATGATTCCAAAGGTGAAAACCCAATTGAGGTACCTAAGGAAGGGAGTTTGGATACTTTACCTGAGAACTATGAAGAAAGATCTCCTATCTTGATCGAACCAATATAAAAGGTGAACATTGGATCAAAATCAGAACCAAGGATCGTACACTTAGCATAATCTCTATCTAGTGAGGAAATAAATGACTTCATCAAATTTTTTCAAGGAAAAAAAAATCAATTTTGCATGGTCGTATGATGATATACCAGGATTGGATCCAAACTTAATCATGCATCATTTGAACATAGGAGAAGGAGTAAAACTAGTAAAGCAGAAATTAAGAAAGATGCATCCACACATAGCTTTACTGTAAAAGTGGAGTTGGAAATTTTTTTGAAAGTTGGGTTTGTAAGAGCCATTGATTATGCCCAATGGATTTCAAACACTATACTAGTTTCAAAAGTACACAAGTCCATCAGAATTTGCACAAACTTTAGGGATCTCAATCTTGCATGTCCCAAAGATGACTTTCCATTACCAAGCATAGACGCCATAGTGGATTTGATAGCAGGACATTCAATATTCTCACTTATGGATGGGTTTAGTGGCTATAATCAAATAAAGATAGCACCCAAAGATCAAGACAAAATACCATTTACATGTGCATGGGGGACATTCTGTTGGAATTTTATGCCCTTTGGTCTAAAGAATGCCGGAGCAACCTATCAAAGAGCCATGAAAACAATATTTCATGACATGATGCACAAGTTAAAGGAGGAATATGTAGATGATATACTTGCTAAATCTCATTCAAGAGGTAAAACTCTACCCATCTTAGATAAAATATTTATAATATTGGAGCAATTTAAAGTAAGGCTAAATCCGAAGAAGTGCACATTTGGTGTTCAATCAGGAAAGCTACTAGGGTACATTGTTTCAACAAAAGGAATAGAGGTAGACCCTGCTAAAGTCAAAGCCATCATGGAAATAGAAGCACCTAGAAACAAAAGTCATATGAGATCTCTTCAAGGTAGGATCCAATCTATTCAAAGGTTCATCTCTCAATTAGCAGAAAAGTGCCATAATTTTACTCAACTTCTTCATAATGACATAGATTTCAAATGGGATGAGAAATGTGAAGAAGCCTTCAACTTGTTGAAGAAATATCTAATGAACCCTCCAACTTTGATGCCACCTATAAGAGGCAAGCCTTTGATTCTATACATTTCAACGACTGAACATTCATTAGGGGCACTCTTGGCACAAGAAGATGAATCAGGAAAAGAAAAGGCCATATACTACATCAACATGACTTTGGTAAAATATGAGTTGAACTACACCTTCATCTAAAGAGCATGTTTGGCCGTATTTTTTGCTTCCCAAAAATTATGCCACTATATGTTGTCCCACAAGATTTGACTCATCACAAAGATTGATCCCTTGAAATATCTTCTTAGCAAAACAACATTGAATGGAAGACTAGCCAAATGGGTCATGATGCTAAGTGAATTCGACATAAAATATGTGGATCATAAATCTATCAAGGGCCAAGTCATAGCTGATCAAGTAGTAGAATCACCATTACAAGATGATCATCCAATACAAGTGGAATTTATAGATTCTGAAATTGTGAATGTTGAAGCAAAAACATGGCAACTATATTTTGATGGTTCCTATACACAACATGGATTAGGAGCACTCATACTTTTGATTAATCCTCAAGGATCCACCATTATGAAATCATACAAATTTCTATTCCCATGTACAAATAATATAGCTGAGTATGAAGCATTGGTCATTGGAATAAAAGTAGCATTAGAATGGAAAGTGACAGAGTTACAAGTCCATGGAGATTCACAATTAGTTATCAATCAAATTAATGATGAATATCAAACGAAAGATGACAAGATGATACCTTACAAAAATATGGTTGAGAATCTCAAGAAATACTTCACTCTTATCACATTTGAGAAAGTACCATGAGAGAAGAATAAAGCAGTAGATGCAATGGCTACTTTGGCATCACTTCTCCAAATACCAGATCAAAGCACCATTTATGAATTCCTGGTAGAAGAAGTTGAGCAACCCACATTTGACCCTACCCATCCTCATACTATTTTTTTGCTAACTAGACATGAATACCCTTGGTATGGAGATATTTACACTTACTTAAAAGACCAAATCCTACCCATAGACCAAACTAGGAACCAAAAGAAAAGATTTATTTGACAAGCCGCTCATTATACCAATGTTTGACACATTGTATCGTAAGAGTCTCGATGGAATGCTTCTTATATGTCTAGAGAAAGAGGAATCAGATATAGCTTTGTGAGAAATTCACGAGGGGATTTTTGGGTCACATTTGAATGGTTCAACCCTAGCTAAGAAACTTCTTAGGATAGGATATTTTTGGCCTACAATGGAGAAAGATGCTTGTCACTTTGCGAAAACTTGTAGAAAGTGCCAATATCATGGGAGCTTGATACATGTACCTACACAAGAGCTTCATCCTATGATGACACCTTGGCCATTTTATTAATGGGGTTTAGACTTAATAGGAATGATCTATCCACCATCTTCAAATGGTCATAAATTCATTATCATGGCAAGAGAGTACTTTACTAAATGGGTGGAAGCTGTACCCTTATTAACTACAACAGGAAAGCATATATCCTTATTTATCCTAAAGCACATAATATGTAGATATGATGTCCCACATGCCATCATAATAGATAATGCAAAGCACTTCAAAAACAAGGACCTAAAGGAACTATGCACAAAGTTTCACATGATACATCATTCCTCATCAATATATTCCCCCCAAGGTAATGGACAAGCTGAAGCAACGAATAAAAATATCTTAAAGATATTGAAGATAATGGTGGACAATTCAGGTAGAGATTGGCATATAAAAATAAACCTGACCTTGTGGGCTTATAGAACAAGTATCAGAATGCCAACATGAGCTACACCATTTTCCTTAGTCTTTGGAACATAAGTAGTTTCACCTTTGGAGGTAGAACTTCCATCCTTAAGAGTATCTCTACATGGTTTGATAAGTGAGGAAGATTATAGGGTTGCTAGGTTGCATGAACTAGGACTTCTAGATGAGAAAAAACAACAAGCCTTTGATCACTTAAAAGTATTTCAAAATCGAATGTCAAGGTGTTATAACAAGCATATCAAGTCAAGAACATTCCAAATAGGTGACTTAGTTTTGCAAGAAAATCCCAAGAATCAAGCAGAAAGAGAAAAGAAAGGGAAATGGGAAGCAAACTAGGTAGGACCTTTTGTGATCACTTCATCTTTTGGGACAGACACCTACAAGCTAGCTGATTGTGATGGAGAAGAGTTACAAGAACCAATCAATAACATTCATCTAAAAAGGTTCTACACATGAAGCAGATGAAAGGGATACAAAAAGAAAAAAAGAGTATCAAAAAATTAGATGGAAAGCATCCTATTTATTGCATATAGTCAAAAGAGATCTTGAAAAATACCAAAAATATTGAAAAACATAAAAAAGCAAACAAATCAGAAATGCAGAAAAGATTAAAAACAATGGAAAATTAAGCATGAAGAAAGCCAAAAACATTCACATATGATCCTCAAAAATATGTTGTCTTAGTGAAAACCTAGAAAATAGGTGCCTTGATGATATGAAAAGAAAAAATTTGAAAAAAGAAAAAATACAAAAAAAATCAAAAAAGAGAAAAAGTACCTTGGTGAAAACCTAGCAAATAGGCGCCTTGGTAGCAAAAAAAGGGAAAGAGATTTAAAAATAGAAAAAGAAAGCAAGATCCATTCAATCGGTGAAAACCTAGTAAACATGCACCATTGAAAGTCCAAGTCAGTTGCATACCTAGCAGTCATCCTTGTAAATATTGCATTCGCCAGTATTTGAATGTATTGCATAATAAAACCCCACAGTTGCATTTGCAATTACCTAAAGATTTTGGTTACCTAATCTACAAATTGTCCTAAGTCCCACAAACGTCATTATATCAAACTGGGGGCAATCTAATTTAAAGAAGGAAGGATTCATCAAAGGTAAATTTCAATTAGTCATCGAATCAATTCATCAAAAGCGCAAGTAAAACCCTCAATCAAATCCTCATTCTAATACAAGTTGAACAAAATGCAAAATTGATCTGAAATATTACACGACCCTATCTTTATCAGGATTAAAAGTATGAAATGGATGGAACTATACTTGAAATATGGATTTGAAAAACATTGCAAATTTTTTTTTGAAAGTGTTGACTTGATTGATGAAATGATGTCTTTCTAGCCAATCGATGAAACTTTTTAAACTAGACAAGCTATGATGAAAGTATGATATTTTATGGATTTCTGAATGACTGTCTTAAGATCAAAGTTTTAAAGCATATATTATTTGTCTAAGGATGTAATCATCAAATAATCATCGAGGACTTGTACATATGATGAAACTAAGATTTTTCTTTGTTTACGCAAAAGGATACCTTGGATATTTTGATGTTCAATATCATAATACCAAAATCCACTTGCAACATAGAATTTGACAAAATCGGTATTCACACTCTCATGATTGACTTCAATTAGTGATAGTCATACTAGAAAGGGATGGGAAAGAAACAAAAGAGGTGCAAAAAGTATGCATATCATCATGGTTGAACTAGTGATGGTTGTACTAAATCAGGATTCCAAAAACTGCTCAACGATGAATATAAGCTCCAAATTTATGAATAGTGACAGTTAGTTGCATACATCCTAGATTAAATGCATTTAAAGTATTTGCCTTTCTTAGCTTCAAAAAAATTAAATTACAAGTGGAAAGTAGAAAGTGGGTGTAGTCAAATGAAAAATCAAATGAGCATCAAAAACTATATGTGATCGAAAGTGTTGGAAATCCAAAATCAAAATAAAAACAAAGGTGCATTACTTTAAGTTCACTTGCATTTGTTAGATTCATGATATCTTACAATAATTTAAGATTTTTCCACCCTATGGTTCAATTAGATTCTTTGCATTAAGTTTCATTCATTTCATCTAAGTTCATTACATATATTTTAAATCATTTTCATAACATTAATTGCATTAAGTTGCATCCATCATTTATATCTTACATAAAGTTCAATTCATTAATTGCATTAGGTTGCATTCATTCATAAAAAATCAATTTGATTAAGTTCATTGCATTAGGTCGCATTCATTTAATTGTTTCACTCATTTAGTACATTTTCTTTAAATCAATCCATTAAGTGCATTTACCATTGCATTTATCAATTAATGTTCATTATATCCATTAGGTCATTTCATTCATCATTAAGTGCATATTATGTAGTTCATTCAAAAACATGGCACATTGCATTATTCATTTAAATCCATACATTTAGTTTCATCATATATTATATACCATTGCATTATCATAACATTATACATTATTAACACCATGCATATATATCACATATAACATTTAGGATCATTAATCATTAAATATCCATAATCATTATTCATTACACCATATAGGTCCATCAAATTTTACATCACATTTGCATACCATAAATCCATTGCATTCATATATCAAAATAGATACATCCATATATTCATAAACATCATTACATCACATTAACTATTGCATGATCCATCTAACATATCTATATATCATTTGCATTCATAAAGCATTAAGTATCATTAAATCACATCATTAAGCTCATATTGCATCCATTCATCTATTCTATGTCATACACAAGACAACCATATAAGCATAAATAGAACATGTGCATCCATATCATAAAATTGCATTTTAAAAAGCATAAAACAAAGCATATAAGAGATAGAATCATATTGATTTGCATATCATAGTAAAACACCTAAAACATGAGGTCTGACACATGATGACATCACATAAAGTAAATCTATCAAAATTGAGAAGCAAAGTCTATGACATCATCATCATAAATCAAAATAGAGTATCAAAGTCTACAATATCATCAATAAAACATCTGGAAATAAACGTCCATAAGAGTATCAAACAAGTATCAAACAAATAAAAGAACATCAACTGATCAAAATAATACAACAGAGTCTAATGTCTTGATATCAAAAATAATCATCATGTACATCAATGAATGAAAGAATATATATCATACCAGACCAAATCAACTAGCTGAACCACCAACACCATCACCACCATCAGGACTAGGACTAGTATTAGGAGGATGACTCAAACTAGCCTATAGCCCATGCTGACTCATAGCGGCCATGAAATCTTGCATCATACTACTGAGCTAGCTAACCTACTGCTTGATCTGTGAAACATCCAACCATAAGGGTTGAACCTCTGATGTAGCTGCCAGAGCCTCTGAACTGGGAACCTATGTAGAAGGAGTATGTGGTGGAGGCATAGAAGAAGATTGAACATATAGAGATGGAACAAAAGAAGAAGAAGATGGAAGAGATGAAGAAGATGGCATAGAAGAAGAAGAAGGTTCCTATGCTGATGGAGTCTGTAGAACAATCATCAGAACAACCTGTGGAGGAGCTTGAGGAGGAGCCTGTGCCGGTCTACCCTAAGCCTAATCTAATAATGCTTATGCTACCTAGGCATCCAACTGTAGCTGATGTCTAGCTCGATGAAAACCCTATCTAGCTGTCAGATCTATGGCAATCCGATGCAACACCCTGTCCACACCTTGACCCCTCATCTGAATACCACCCCTAGGAGGAATGAGAGCAAAAATAATAACCAATATGAAAACTCTTCTTGTTCTAACTGCTCGATGACCCGGTCATCCCCGATGAGCCCGTATCCTACCACCACCCCCACCACCATCCCCATCCCCACCATCATCATTAGGCTCCTCATCAATGCCCGATATCCTCTCCGCTAGATCTGTAAACCTCAGAAATAGGTTCTGAGCGAACCAATCTACATAATCATCGGTCATCCCAACATTAATGATGTGATCTCTCATATCCCATGGGAGATGACCCAGCTACTCTATCTCCTGGAAAGCTGTCCTGAAATCAATAATTGCCCCCCATAGTGATCTCTCAGCTTGAATGCAGGCACACATCGCTACACCTTGCAGCATACCCTGTACATGACCATACTATTGTAGCACTCACCAAAAGCAAAATCTCTCAATAATATGAGGAGATCGCCCTATCATCTATGTGGACAACACATGAAAGGAAGCTCTATCACATCCTTAGGCCATGGATCACATCCTAAGTATGGTCACCAAATGACCTGATCCATATCATTGATGAAATGACGCCAATAATCTACCTTACCCATGTGGGCCTGCACAACCATACCCTTGTACATCCAAGAAAATGGCCATCTTGGATCATAGTGACGTGCTGCAATAGGTCTCATCACTGGGAGATGCTCCCATGTCCACAACTGTAGAAAAATAGCTCCCATAGAGAGAGTAGAGGAGCATTGGTAGACAACTGTATGCGACTCATGATAGAGCTACACTAGAACGCATGATCCCCAATCAAATTGACATGGCTGAGCCATCAAGTCCTCCAGAATAGGACCCCAATCGACCGCAAATCCATGACTTCATCGATCTAGCATGAGGAAACCTCCAATCAAGGCTCCCAATACAACTGGCAGAATAGGAAAATAATGGAACTGTAGCCACTAAACATGGTCATCACCGATCGTGGGATCCTGGAATACCCGATGACATGCTGCACCATCATACACCTGATCATAAAAGACCAACTCTCCTCATGTGGGAATCTGAAGGATGCAGTATACATCCTCAGGGGTGATCATCATCTCCCCATCGACAAGTGAAAAGTGTTATGGTCTGAGTGCCATCTCTCAACCATAGCAGTGATCAACCATCGATTCACTCGAAATTGAGGTTGTACGAGCAAGAAAGAAAGGTCACATCTACCTATATGTCTCTGATCCATACCACTTAGGTCATCAATCATGCTGAACGACAAGGGATATAATCCTTGAATGGCTAGTGACTTAAGCACTACCTACAAAAAGCAAGTTTAATCACATTAGTTTTGAAAACCGTTATCTTTTGAATTATCCTAAGTCAATCAAACATTTACACAATATCAAACCATAATTAATTTTCCTGATTCTATTCAGAGAGGACAAAAAATTTATCATCGTCCACCATCTAAATCTAGATTGACGATCAAACATTCAAACTACAATTGACTCAAACTGACATTTTACGACATGCTACCAAATCAGGTTTATTACCTACGCTAATCAACTGATCAACGATGCTGAACATTTCAGAAAACTGACTAAGGCATTTTCAAATTTTTTCTATTAGGTTAAAAGTGCTATTTTACTACTTAAAAGCGCTAAAACAGAAAATCACTTTTTAAAAGATTAAAAGTGCTATCTAAATGATCAAAAGCGTTGTTCTAAGGCATATGCGCTAAAACAACTTGAAAGCGCTAAAAGAAAAATTGAACATGCCATTAAAAATATCAAAAGCGCAAAAGACTTCAAAAGCGCTAAAGTAAATTTTAAAAGCAGAGTAGACCCTAATTTCCCCGTGTGAAAGTGCTATTTCACAATGCAAAAGTGCTATTTCAAAGTGCCAAAGTGTTGAAAAATAGGCAAAAGTGCTATTAAATTGACTAAACGTTCTATTTCAGGTAAAAAATACAAAAAAAAAAGTTCTAGCAAAAAAAATTCAAATTTTCTTGAATTTAAATGCATTAACTTGAAAACTAAGAGGATCATGCACTTACCAGAGGTCCATAGGTAGGTGGCCGTAGGTATCATTAACCATGCTCAAACTGGTGCTCTCTAATCAGGATAACCATCATCTTGAGCTCGGAGGAGTCAGAGAGAAAAAGTCAACTAAGCAAGTGAAAATGAATAATGAAAATAACTTTTTACCCCTTTATATAGGCCTTTTTGACCTAAAAAGGGCATCTTTGACTAGAAAATACCCGGGGATCCAAATTTTTCACCAAATTTGCCAAATCAGGGGTATTTGTCATCACATGAATTTAAAATCATTATCAGAAATGAAATTGAAATTCAATATAAAATTGACCTAATCAATGCAAACTGACCTAAACCGTCAACTTTTTCAAACATCTATCAAATTTCATTTCATTTCCGAGGGGCATACACTTGGATAATCAGGAACAACATCAACATCATCAAATCAAGGGTACAACCATCAAATCAGGGCATAAATATTTTGTTAGAAAATTTTCATTTACCAATCGAAAGGGGCATCAAACATCAAATCAAATCGAATCAGGTACCATATCAGGCAATCTGTCATCAAATTGACCATCAGGACATCAAATTAATCAGAACTGCATCAATCCTATCATCAGAATTTGCATCTTACATTGAACATTGAGATCGACCATCGATGGAATTAGGACCTTATATTAGTTGAATCAGGATATTCTTTGAATCGACATGCTTCGCATGTCAACTCAAGGAGGGGCATTTGTAATCACCTGAAAATGGACAAGATCAATTAAGTGAGAAATCAAGGCAAGGATCAACACAATTAAATATAACTAAATAAAATCAAGATCAAATCAAAGATAAATTGCAATTGAACCTAAATCCAATAATAATTAAAAATCAAAAGCCATAAAATCAATTTAAATCGAACAAATCATGATAAATCAATTAATTATGTAATTAATCTAATTAATTACATAGTTCAATTTAAATCAAATCAACCCATTCAAGGGGTACACATGGCTAAACAAATTAAATTAAATTAATTAATTAATTCCTATTTTCTCTCAACACCACATGGGAGGAAAAAGCCTCAACCAATAGGAATTGAGAACCAAGCTCACATGGATCAAGCCTCAATTGAATCTCAATCACTCACTTAGAGAATGCATCTTGTCCACTCATTTTGTCTTCTTGTCCCAAGCTTTGAGGACACATTATTTAAATTATCTCCAAAGGGTGGAACCAAGGACTTAACCCCAACTCAATCATGATCAACTCAACTACACCCCCTACCCTTGCCAAAATCTATAAAATCAAGGCATAATTCACTCATAAATCATCCACAAATCTGAGAATAGCATCAAACCTCTTGCAAATTAGAGCTAGAAAGGCAAATGTAGAAGCCAATTAGATAGTTTCAATTTGGAATTAACAATGTTATTAGCTTTGCTTATCATTCTCATTTTAGGATTGTCACTAATGGAGGCTTGCTGAGAGCTTTATCATTAGCATCCCTAAATAGAGATCCATAGAGTGCTTAATTGTCAATTATTAGCTTAAATAGATTTCTATTTGTGGAAATTTAGTGTTTCTTTTGAATTATTGATGATACTAACCCTATGAAGGTACTTTTTCTAGTACACAGTAGCCTTATTGTTGAAGCAATCCCTGTCAAATTCTCTCTAATGAAATGTAGTAAATAAACCACACTGCACACACAACAGTGGAGGCTTTATGTGAGGTGTTATGAAAAGGTGTTCAGTATTGACATATTGACAAAATAAATCCTATCCCACTAAATCTTTTGGGAATTCTCTTTTTTGAGAGCTTACAAGATGATGTTAATTCCCCTCACAATTTTTTGAATGGTTGAGCTCTTGTTCTAAGTTAGGATCTAGGTGTTAATTTTCTCTATTACATGTTGATAACCTTCAAAGCTACTACCCATTTCTCTATGCATGTTATCCTTTGTTGTATATTTGAGCTCCTTTACAATGTTTTTCTTTCCCTACTATATTTTCCCAAAAGTCTTTCCTAACTTGTTGATGTTAAAAATCCATGGACTAACCTTTCTTTTCTTAGTCCTCTTCAAAGGTCTTCATTGCTAAATTTTAATTTTTTTTTAATCTATTTAGAGATTGTTTTTTAATGTGCAGTGAAGGAAATGGACTTTCCAAACCCTCCTTGTTTTACAAAGCCCTTATTAATTCAATACTTTTCTTTTGTAGGTGGTAGGAGTTTTCTATTTGAGAAATTTGTTGCAGCCTTTTGTGAGAGGGTGAAGCCTAGAATTATCATTACTTTCTCTCACTTGAAAATTTTATTGGTCTAAAAAACTAGAGATTCAAGTCCTTCCTTGGTAGGTGGAGGTCTCCTTTGAGTCACCAACTATAAATGCTATCTATCACAACTCAGGATGATACAATGTTTACAAATTTATTTTAAGGCTTCAACTCTTTGAGTTACATCCACTCTTTAGCATTCCTTTCCATTTCACGTTCAATTTTCCTTTTCATGTTGATTTTATGAGTCATGGTTTCCATGTGTCATGTTGAGACTTCTTCCCTCGAGTTTACATAAGGTTTCCCCTTCACTATGCACTATACTGATGCATGGAAACTTCTATGGTACACCAAAAATCTTGTAGGCCCCACCTTTGTCCTCCTTGGGGAAGTTTTTTTGGATTGTTATGTATCCTCTCTATTATTTCTAAATTTTCTTTCCTTCATCAGGTTATTCTCCTTGCACTAGTTCAATACATATGGGTTAGCTTGATGGTGCATTGGTAGTTAATTCTTCCCCATGTGGATCTTGCTGTAGTCTTTGCCAGATGTTCCCCATTTTTTCAAAGTCAAAGGTCCACCTCCATAGGTATATCATTCTCCATGCATCGTGTCTCTCTCCTCTTACTACTCAAAATCAATTTTTCTCATGTTGGACTTGGTCTAGGAATGATGTTGTTGTGAGTGGCATAATGGGTATGTGTTGATGAATTAATGAGTGTAAAAAACTATCACACCATGTCCAATGATGACTTTAATTTCACTTGTAGAGGTGGAGGG